>CAUYRB010007643.1:0-11673 GCA_963574695.1 Propithecus perrieri | reverse complement strand
TGCTCTTTTGGGTAGATGCCTAATAGTGCTATTGCTGGGTCGAATGGTATTTCTATTTTTAGCTCTCTGAGGTATCTCCAAATTCTTTTCCACAGAGGTTGCACTAATTTGCAGTCCCACCAGCAGTGTAAAAGTGTTCCTGTCTCTTCGCATCCTCACCAGCATTTGTTGTTTGGGGATTTTTTGATAGAGGCCAGTCTCACTGGGGTTAGGTGATATCTCATTGTGGTTTTGATTTGCATTTCTTTCATGATTAGAGATGTTGAGCATTTTTTTATATGTTTGCTGGCCATTATTCTGTCTTCTTTTGAAAAGTTTCTGTTCATTTCCTTTGCCCATTTGTTGATGGGGTTGTTTGATTTTTTCTTGTTGATTTTTTTGAGTTCTAGACAGATTCTGGTTATCAGCCCTTTATCAGATGTGTAGAGAGCAAACATATTTTCCCATTCTGTGGGCTGTCTATTCACTCTAATGATAGTTTCCTTGGCAGTGCAGAAGTAAAAAGAACAAACTGGGAGGTATCAGTTTACCAGACTGTACTACCAGGCTATAGTAACTAAAACAGCTTGGTACTGGCACAAGAACAGAGGCACTGACCTCTGGAATAGGACTGAGAATCCAGAGATGAAACCATCGGCATATGGTAATCTAATCTTTGACAAAGCTGACAAAAACATACACTGGGGAGAAGAATCTCTTTTCAATAAATGGTGCTGGGAAAACTGGATAGCTACATGCAGAAGATTGAAACTAGACCCCCACCTCTCACCTCTCATAAAAATCAATTCAAGATGGATAACAGACTTAAACCTAAGGCATGAAACCTTAAGAATTCTAAATGAATATGTTGGGGAAGATCCTTTCAGACATCAGCCTAGGCAAGGAATTCTTGAAGAAGAACCCCAAAGCAATTGCCACAGCAACAAAAATAAGTAAGTGGGATCTAATCAAATTAAAAAGCTTTCTTTTTTTTTTTTTTAAGAGACAGGGTCTTGCTCTGTTGCTCAGGCTGGAGTGCAGTGGCCCAATCACAGCTCACTACAGCCTCAAACTCCTGGGCTCAAGCAAGCCTCCTGTCTCAGTCTCCCGGATAGCTGGGACTACAAGCACACACCACCACATCCAGCTAATTTTTTAAATTTTTTTGTGGAGATGGGGTCTTGCTATGCTGCCCAGGCTGGTGTCAAACTGATCGGCTCAAGTGATCCTCCCATCTCAGCCTCCCAAAGTATTGGGATTACAGATGTGAGCAACAGTGCCCAGCCCAGAAGCCATTGCTTTGACTGTGCTTTGTCTTCAGGACTGTACAGGTAAAACCATGTTTCATCCCTTATAACTGTTGGAAGAAATGCTTCAGGATCTGGATGTCACTTGTTTGAAATTTCCATTGAAAACTCTGCTCTTGTCAGCAGCTGATCTGGGCACAATGGTTTTGGCACGCATCAAGTATAAAGTTTGCTCAACTTTAATTTTTCAGTTAGAATTACGTAAACTGAATCAATTGAGCTGTCTATGGTGTTGGCTATTGTTTCTGCTGTTTCTGTCTATGGTGTTCACTATTGTTTCATCGGTCCTCTTCAATTAGGGCACAAACAAGATTAATTTTTTTCCTTGTAAACTGATATGGATGGTATGCCACTGCCAGTGTCATCTTCAACATCATCTCATCCTTTTTTTCTTTTTTGAGACATAGTCTTGCTCTATTGCTCAGCCTAGAGTGCAGTGGCTTCATCACAACTCACTGCTAACTCAAACTCCTGGGCTCAAGCAATCCTCCTGCCTCAGCCTCCCAAGTAGCTGGGACTATAGGCGCATGCCACCGCACCTGGCAAATTTTTCTACTTTTAGTAGAGACGGGTCTCACTCTTGCTCATGCCAGTCTCAAACTCCTGACCTCAAGTAACACTCCCACCTTGGCCTCCCAGAGTGCTAGGATTACAGGTGTGAGCCACCCGCGCCTAGCCTGTCTCACCTCTTCTTAAAACGAGTTATCTATTTGTAAACTGCTAATTTCTTTAGGGCACTGCCCCCATAAACATTTTGCAAGGCATCAATGATCTTATCATTCTTCCAAAGTTTTACCATAAATTTGGTCTTTGTTCTTGCTTTAGTTTTAGCACAATTCATGTTGCTGTAATAGGGGCTCTTATCCTTCTTAGCTCCTCAAACTAGATTCTGTTCAGACATGTTATAATAAGTTAGTATGAGTTTATTTTGGTGCAAAAAACTTTTTGATATCCATTCATAGTTTCTTTCATAATACACATTTTCCATGAACTTGAAGACCCCTCATATAATGACCTTCAAATGCATTATGCTAAGTGACAGAAGCCATATGCAAAGGTTACATGATTTGATTTATATAACATTCTGAAAAGACAAAATTATAGGGACAGAGAAGAGATCAGTGGTTGCCAGGGGTTGGGGTGGAGGAAAGATTTGACTACACAAGGATAGCATAAAGGAATTTTTTTGGAATGATGGAATTGTTCTGTATTTTGATTGCAGTGGTGATATCATCACTCTACGCATTTGTCAAAACTTATAGATATATACATTAAAAAAGAAAATGTAAAGTATATAAATGAAAGTATATTTTTAAAAATTTAAATGATGGCTTAGGGCTCGAAACTAATCTATGGGTGAAAGGTTAAAGAGACCAGAATGCTTATTTTTAGAAAGGTTTATAAAGTACTTTGTAATCTGTTTTCAAATGAATCCACAAAATTATTTTGGGCCAAAAATCAGGAAAACTGAAAATAAAGGAATGCAACCTGACAAACGGTAGCTAAATTTAGCTTTAAAACTACACCTGAAACATGGTATGTGAATTATATCTCAAACTGATACTTTTAAAAAACAAAACAAAGAAACTGTACTCAAAACACTTCTTTCCTCTATTCCAATGTTTCCCAAACTTGTTTAATGAGAATCATAGACAACGTGCTAAAAATAGATATTCCCAGGTACGTTCCCTGGAGATTCCATTAAGGAATCTAGGTTGGGGGCAAGAAACTGTACTTTTAAAATGCACCCCCCCAAGGAATTTTTATTATCAAACAAGTTTAGAAAACTGCCACCCATAATTCTTTCTGAGCTATAGAGCCAAGCAAAAACATTTAATTATCTAATTATTATTTACTTATTTATTATTATAAATCATTATTTATTATTTAATTATCTAATTATTTAATCATCATGTTCTGAATGTTTTCTAGTACACCAGGACAGTGATTTCTACAATGGCGTAATCACATCCCAGAAAAATTTAAGATGATCCACTGGAACATGAAAGAAAATACTGATCTATATATATTTACTTCAAATCTCAAGACTTCAAAATTTACCTGTTTTTTAGGAGTTTATTTATTTATTTATTTAGTTAGTTAGCTAGTTAGTTAGTTAGTTAGTTAGTTATTTTAGACAGAGTCTCGCTCTACTGCCCGGGCTAGAGTGCTGTGGCATCAGCCTAGCTCACAGCAACCTCAAACTTCTGGGCTCAAGCAATCCTTCTGCCTCAGCCTCTCGAGTAGCTGGGACTACAGGCACACGCCACCATGTCCAGCTAATTTTTTCTATATATATTTTTAGTTGTCCAGCTAATTTCTTTGTATTTTTAGTAGAGACGGGGTCTCGCTCTTGTTCAGGCTGCTCTCAAACTCCTGAGCTCAAAAGATCCACCCGCCTCGGCCTCCAAAAGAGTGCTAGGATTACAGGCGTGAGCCACCGTGCCCGGCCAGGAGTATATTTTATAATGTACACATTAAATGAGTGCAATAGTGCATGTAAATCATCCCTCTGCTCCTGTAGGACATGTGACCAAAAAAAAGTGAAAACCTGGCCGGGCGCGGTGGCTCACGCCTGTAATCCTAGCACTCTGGGAGGCCGAGGCGGGTGGATCGTTTGAGCTCAGGAGTTCGAGACCAGCCTGAGCAAGAGCGAGACCCCGTCTCTACTAAAAATAGAAAGAAATTAATCGGACAACTAAAAATATATGGAAAAAATTAGCTGGGCATGGTGGCGCATGCCTGTAGTCGCAGCTACTTGGGAGGCTGAGGCAGAAGGATTGCTTGAGCCCAGGAGTTTGAGGTTGCTGTGAGCTAGGCTGATGCCACGGCACTCTAGCCCGGGCAACACAGTGAAACTCTGTCTCAAAAAAAAAAAAAAAAAAAAAAGTGAAAACCACTCCTCTAAGGCTCCTGATTTATTACTGATCCCTGCTAAAGCTGACCAATCCTCAGCCCCTGACCTAGTTTGCAATAACACTTCCACAATCCTCACAGATAACATCTGTCACCATTCTGCCCACCAAACCCCAGGCATAAGAGCATCATTATTTTGGATAAAGAAAACAGTTCTTTTCCTCTACCAAAATGTGAAAAAGTATTTATTATATTTTATATAGTAGGAAATTTAGAAGGTGCCTACTTCTTTATACTATTCTTAACATCCAGTAGAATCATGACATTTGAGGATTCAGCTCACAAATTTAACAGTGTGGTGTCAATCCTTCACGGGTTAACTGTGAAGTTTCATGACATGTACTAATCTGATTTTGCTGAATTACAAATGTGAATCAAGTATGCTTTCAAGCTGGTGAGAAACCAAGCTAAGCACCAGGCATTTACTCTCCCACTGCTATACTGTTCTCTCCGCTTATTGTTATTAGGGGCAGGAAAGGCCTCTTTAATTTTTTAGTTATCTTTTCTTTACTGCATGGGTCCTCACCAATTATCTACAAAATTTACTATAAAGGGTCCTTGAATCCAAATATGTATATCTATATATTTTTTTAAAGTAAAGAACACTAAAAATACAACCACTATCATGTGGGATTTGGGAAGCTTTTGAGTGGGCATTAAAAAAGAATGGTCATAGTTAAAAAGACTGGAATTCATGCATTACGGCAAATAAATCTTAAATGGTATTCATGAATTAGGGCACCCAATTCACAAACTGCCAAGGATGTGTTCGCTGGCAAAGATGTCAAGATCTCTCTTAAGAACTCTTCTCAGGGTAGAATTCTATGGTGAACATGAATTGTGTGTGGAAAAATACCACTAAGTTTCTCCTGCCAGCCCCTCAAGTCGATAACATATCTCAAACAAGGCTCTTGTCCTCCTCACCCTCAAGAATATCTTCATAGAGGGCGTGCACTCCTTCAGGCACGATGACCGCCAGTGCAGTTCCACAGAGAAGGCCAGCGCCCAAAACAGTCACCAGCTTTAGTCGCTCCTGGGAAGAAAACAAAAGGAATCATTGAGAAGACTGATTAATGAATGGGAAAAAGTTCCTAAAGTATCTGCAATCAAGCCTGTGAGCTGCTCATTTGTGAGACCAACCTCTACAATGGCCAGCAAACATGAAAAATGGTCAGCTTCATGAATAATTAATGCCAATTAAAACAAAGAGATGCCATTTTTTAATTGACCAGGTTGGCAGTGATATGGGAAAATGTCTACTAGCCATGATAGGCAGAAATGAGCATTCCTGTCTGACACTGGAGGGAATGTGAATCGCTATAATCTATCTGGACCACAATTTGGCAATTTAGATTTAAAGCCTCAAAATGTGAAATCTTTGAAGAAAAAATTTCTATAAATTCATCCTGAGAAAGAATTATGCAAAGATGACCACGGTGCTTATTAAGACTGCAAACTTGAAAATAACTTAAATGTCCAATAAAGAATATTAGCTAAATAAACTACAATATTTCATTATGGTACCAACAGTACTCAGCCATTAAAAATTCTAATATAGGTCTACTCATGGATATAAAAGGTCATGATGTACTGCTATGAAGAAAAAGCTGGTGGCTAACAGTATGTATTGACAATCTCATATTTATAAAAAATTCATATGTCTAAGTAAAACAAGTGGATATTAAATGTTAACAAATTCTTTACCTTAATATATACACATATAATATTTAATATATAATTTAATTTATAAAAGATATTTGTAATTTACCTACAATGAACATGTATTACCCAAACAATGAAAAAAATGTACTTAGGCTTCAATACTAAAATTGTTCTATGGTTTTTTTTTTTTTTTTTTTTTTGAGACAGAGTCTGGCTATGTTGCCCTGGCTAGAGTGCCATGGCGTCAGCCTAGCTCGCAGCAACCTCAGACTCCTGGGCTTAAGCAATCCTTCTGCCTCAGCCTCCCGAGTAGCTGGGACTACGGACGTGTGCCACCATGCCCGGCTAATTTTTTCTATATAGATTTTTAGTTGTCTAGCTAATTTCTTTCTATTTTTAGTAGAGACGGGGGTCTCATTCTTGCTCAGGCTGGTCTCGAACTCCTGAGCTCAAACGATCCACCCGCCTCGGCCTCCCAGAGTGCTAGGATTACAGGCGTGAGCCACCGCGCCCAGCCTGTTCTGTGGTTTTAATACAACTTCATCCCAACTGTTTTCTTTTTACCCAGATTTCTTTGAGAGACTTCACCTGTCATACAAAATATAAAAGATTAGGCTTCAAAGTTTCTTAAAGCAGTAGTGTAGTCTAATATGACTTCCTGGGATCTTGGACATATGAAAAATGATTTTAAAAACTATAAGGGGCTGGGTGTGGTGCCATGTGCCGGTAGTCCCAGCTACTTGGGAAGCTGAGGCTGTCGTGTGTTATAATTGCTCCTGTGAATAGTCACTGCACTCCAGTCTGGGCAACATAACAAGATTCTGTCTCTAAGGAAAAAAAAAAAAAAAAGAAATCTGCAAGGGAATAATTATATATGTTGCTTATGAAAAAATGTCAATAATTTCATGGTGTATCATATACTTCATCTTTCTGTTTTGGTTTCCTTTATGAGGTTAGCAAAAATAATAGTAACTATATATCTGTGATATACTACTAAATTTCTGACTGTGAGGCTAGGGGGGCCTTACTAGCTTTTGTAACTACTATCTCTATGGGAAAATGGGTTCTTAGCTGAAAGGATGCTGAAAACATTACTCCCTCCTTGTTTGAGGGGAAGGAAAGGGATCTATATCTTATTGTGTCTCTACTGAAAAAGAGGGAACTACAGCTGCAATGTCAACACCAACTAAATACTTGCTATATAGCCGGAAGGGAATCCCCTGACCCCCGGCACACAGATCAGGTCAGCCCTTCATGAGTACAGGACGGCCATTAGCTACTTATAAACTGAGAGTATTCTGAATACATCCAGTGGTTGGAGTACTTACTGGCTTGTCAGAAAGAACTGACCCCATGACCTAATCAGTTAACAACTCAGCACCTCAACTTCTCTTGTGTAAAGTAAGAATATTACTACATGTCTTGTAAAGATATAGGAGGCAACAGAAAAAAGTGTTTGAGGCATTTTGGGAAAATGATACAAAACAACTGGTGTTACGATTTAACTATTTAATATTGAGCTATTCTAAGGTTGTCTTTTCCAAGTTATTAATACTAAACTCCTCAAAACATTGCAATCACAGCATTCATCTGAGACAAAGTGTCAGAGCAAGGAGAACACAAGATAAAAAAACTGGCTCTATTCTGTGTAGAAGTCACATGGTAATTTATTAGTCTTTTCATCATTTTCTCCAACCAAATCATAAAATTCACCTTTATTTAAAAAAATATCATTAATGTAAAGTATCACTCCTAAGAAACCACAAAAATCAGGAGAAAACTGAATGGACCGAGTATACTGTTTCCTTTCAGGGACTTGGTTTCATAACTCCACAATTCAAACTACTGAAGAGATTGCAGGGGAAGAAAACTGTCCTGTTAGCATTTTGACTATGCTCTACTCTGGGAAACAGAAATGAAAGATGCCCCTGCTTTGCCAATTAACAGAAGACGGGAAGCAATGAAGGCGATGTACCTAAAAGAGAAAGAGCTGATTGCTCTCAAGAATTATTTGGGTGGTAACTCACATCACACACAAATATTAATTCTTGCTGCACCTAATATAATATATACCTAAATATAAGACCTAAAACTTAAAAGCTTCTAGAAGAAAATGTAGGAGAGTATCTTTACAATATTGGGATTAGCAAGGATACAAAAAACACAAAGTATAAAAGAAAAAATTCAACATCAAAATTGAAACATTTATTGATCCATTAAGGAAATGAACAAGCTACACAGGGAAAGAAAATATTCACAATACATACATTTGTAGTGGAAATACATGCATCTGTGGTGAACGCTGTGGTAACACCGTCCATTTCAGTCCCCTTTGAGTCAGCTGCTGGAAGTGTTGCCACCAATGGCTGAGTCCTGAGGCCCTGACCACGGGCCAAAGGCAAATGCCTAACCTGAGGTTCTAGTCCTCTCCCAGGGCAGTCCACATCCAATAACTAGCCCACTGGGACTGCGTGGATGGAGATCCAAAGCCTGGCCCCCCTGCCTCAACAGGATATCTCAGAAGGGCCATCCAGCTTCAGAGCCTGCTGTAGGGTGAGCTGAGGCCTCTGTTGCAACTGAATTGCATCTCACCTTCTCCATCTGCTCATTCTCTCACAGGTGTTATTCCCAAGAGCACTCTCTGATAAAGTTCCTGCATGCAAATCTCCTTCTCAGGGTCAGTTTTCTGGGTAATACAACGTAAGACACTGTCAAAGGACTTGTATTTGAAATATAAAGGATTGCTACAACTCCATAATAATAGACAACCCAACTACAAAATGGGTAAAACACTGAACAGATAGTTCATGAAAGATGCATGAATAGCTAATAAGCCCATGAAAAGGTGTTCAGCATCATTTCATCATCAGAAAAATGCAAATCAAAATTACATGAGATACTCCTTCATACTCATTAAAATGGTCAAAATTTAAAAAGACTAGCAACACTGAATAATGACAAGGATATAGAGCAACTAGAACTCTCACACATTGCTAGTGGGAGCATAAAACAGCACAACTACTTTGGAAAACTGGCAGTCTCTTATAAAGTTAAACCAGCATTCCCCTTTTGGGTATTTATCCAAGAGAAATGAAAACTTAATGTCCACAAAAAACTTGTACAGGAATGTTCATAGAAGCGTTATCAATAATAGCCACAATCTGGATCAGATATCCATCAATAGGAGAATGAATAAACAAATTGCAGTATACTTAAACAAGGGAATACTTCTCAGCAATAAAAAGGAATAAACTACTGCTACATACAGCAACACGAATGGATGAACCTCAAAAACATTTTCCTGATATTTGGGTGAAAGAAGTCTTACACAAAAGAGTATATACTGTATGAGCCCATGTGTATAAAGTTTAAAAACAGGCCAAACCAATCTGTGGTGATAGAAATCAGAACAGTGGCTGCCTGCGGCGGGTGGGGATGGGAGCACTGCAGAGGAGATTAACTGGAAAGTGACATCACATTAATTTCTAGGATAACAGAAATGCTCTAAATCTTGATTGGGATGTGAGTTACATTTGTAAACGTATGGCTAAAATTCATCAAACTATATTAAGATCTGTACCTTTCACTCTACAAAATTACAAATCTATAAAAAAATTAACTGGTAATTTCCTCAGCCAGGATCTCTGAAAGGATTCATTTTAGAACTATTCAATTTACTAAGGCTTCATGGCAGTTCTTTGAAATCAAGGTCAGAGGTCTATGTAGAATACTAAAAGGCACTTCCCAAAATTTTCCTTATACAATCTCATCTATCATTCAGATATTTCTTAAAAATAATTCATCACAATTTTAATTTAATGATTACATGAGGAAACCAGTGGTGTTCCCAATCCTTCATCAATCTGCAATTCACTAGGCACTTACCAAGTGCTTAATACTCTACTCTGAGGTCACAGGAAGGACTACACTGAGATAAGTTTTAAAAGCAGGAGGAGCAGGCACATTTTCTCAGGGTCTCTTGAGGCCATGTGCTCCAGGCTGTCGGTCACATACCGTCGGCTCAAAATAAACTTCTTTAAATTAAAAATAAAAATAAAAAATAAAATAAAAACAGGAGAAGAGGTGAGTTTTTGAGGCATGCATACCACAAATTAAGTTACAGGTGAAGTTGTACCATTTAAAATAACTGAGGGATATGTATAATCCAGGATAACTTAGATATTTATGGGCACTATAAACAAAAACTTTAAATCAATAATGAAAGTAAAACTGAGTCTCCCAAAATGCTGCCTCTTTATTTTAGTAATTCAAAATAATCTAATATTTTAGATATTCTTGTTTCCAAGGTGAAACTACCCCAAATTCCATTTACTTATTTACACAGACCAGATTTCTGCAATGCAAATTTTTAAAGAATTTCTCAAAGGTCCTAGTGAACTAGAAAATAGTTAGATCTCTGTGCAGCTAATGTCATTACAAAAAAAAAAATGATAAATCTTTAAAGTCCTAGTCAAGAAAGTACAGTGACCCATGAGCAACATGATTTTGAACTGTGAGGGTCCACTTTACACATGCATTTTTTTCTACCAAACATGGATCAAAAATACAGTACTTGGGGGATGCAAAACCCACAAATATGAAGGGCTGACTTTTCCTATATGTAGGTTCCACAGGACTTAAGTATGCACCAATTTCAGTATATGAGGGTGTGTTTAGGTGTGTCCTGGAACCAATCCCCAAGTATACCAAGGGACAATTGTACTTGTCTATAACATACAGACAGTATCACATGTGAACAATTAATGCTCACGGCTGACGGAATATGAACAGAGCTTGCTGCAAATTTTTAGAAAACCACAGTGAAGGTTTTTATTAATCTTTAGACCCATGTTTTAAAAAGAGGGATACTAGCTACCAAAGCTATCATCATAGAATCCAAAAAGAACTGGATGAAAATGGAAGAAATGATCCTCCCTCAACATATAGATAGAAAATCAAAAGCCAAAGATCAGAAGTAATTTGTCCAAAACCACAAGGCTAGGCTAGTCAGCAGAAGGGGTATGACTAGATTTGACACTGCACTCTGCTGCCCAGTACAATCATTCCAAGACAATGTTCACTGCATAGCACGATACATACAATCCATTATATAAAATTTACCTCCAAAAACAGATGATATTCACACAACCTCTTTAAATAGCATGAGTCAACAAAATCCCTTCGCAAAATCAAGAGGAAAATCCAAATCATAATTAGTTATGAGTGTCCTCTATTGATAGTTTCTAAAGGTCCATGATGAAATAAGAGAAATAAGGACAATATAGTACTTCATAAAGTTTTATTTCTTCAATGTAAAGAACTATTCCTTTTTTTTTTTTTTTTTTTTGAGACAGAGTCTCACTCTTTTGCCCGGGCTAGAGTGCATGCCGTGGCGTCAGCCTAGCTCACAGCAACCTCAAACTCCCGGGCTCAAGCAATCCTACTGCCTCAGTCTCCCGGGTAGCTGGGACTACAGGCATGTGCCACCATGCCCGGCTACTTTTTTCTATATATTTTTAGCTGTCCGATTAATTTCTTTCTATTTTTAGTAGAGACGGGGTCTCGCTCTTGCTCAGGCTGGTCTCGAACTCCTGAGCTCAAACGATCCACCCGCCTTGGCCTCCCATTGTGCTTGGTTTGCAGGCGTTAGCCACCGCACCTGGCCCTTTTTTTTTTTTTTAATCTTTTTTTTTTTTTTTCTTCTTATCATTTCACAGGTAGAACTTTCAATTTTTATCTGAAAAAAAATTTCTTAACTACCTGAGATCATTTTATACTAAATCTGATTCATTTCAAGCACTAGAGATGT
>CAUYRB010007641.1:0-15275 GCA_963574695.1 Propithecus perrieri | reverse complement strand
AGCCTAGCTCACAGCAACCTCAAACTCCTGGGCTCAAGTGATCCTTCTGCCTCAGCCTCCCGAGTAGCTGGGACTACAGGCATGCGCCACCATGCCCGGCTAATTTTTTCTATATATTTTTAGTTGTCCAGCTAATTTCTTTCTATTTTTTTTTGGTAGAGACGGGGTCTTGCTCTTGCTCAGGCTGGTCTCGAACTCCTGAGCTCAAACAATCCACCCGCCTCGGCCTCCCAGAGTGCTAGGATTACAGGCGTGAGCCACCGTGCCGAGCTCTACAAAAAATTTTTTAAAAAAATTAGCTGGGCATGGTGGCACACACCTGTAGTCCTAGCTACTTTGGAGGTTGAGACAGGAGGATCGTTTGAGTCCAGGAGTTGGAGGTTTGTGCTACTGCACTCCAGTCTGGACAACAGATCGAGACCTTGTCTCTAAAAAAATAAATAAATAAATACAAATTAAAAATTAAAAAATGAAAGAACCTCCAGAAAACTGTGAGGGCCTGCTTTTGGAATGATGACCCAAGACCCCAAAGTCAGGGTCCTGGCCCCTTGATGTAATCATCTCAATCATTGTTAATTGTCTCAATTAATCTTCATAGCAACCTCATGACAACGTAGATGCTATTATTTTCCCAATCTACACATGAGAAAGGAGAGTTCAGAGACTTGGCCAAGGTCATGCAGGCAGTGGGTGGCAGAGCAGGGGCCCATCTGTGGAAGCTTCTCTTTCCACCACTTGGCACCTCACAGAAGCACACATGGGTCAGGATCTTACAGGCTCTAATCAGATACTCCTCAGCTTTTCAGTCCCAAACTTTGGTCTCTCCTTATAGGAAGTCATCTCTTCCTTGCTTTTCTTTATTACTTATCTCTCGCCCTTCCCAGGATCAAAACCCAGTAAGGAGGCCTTTGAAGTCAGACCTGTGTTCAAATCCCCATTCTTCTCCTTGGCAGTGGGCGGCCTTGGGCCAGCTGCTGGGCTCTCTGAGCCTCCTAAACAGGGATAAAACTTCCTCGAGAGGTTGCAGGGTTAAGTAGGAGATAACGGATTAGAGCACCCAGCACAGTGCCAAGAAACAGCGGGTGTTCGATAAATATTGGTGCCTTTCTAGAGACACAGCAATGTGGAAATTCAGCCATGGATTAGCCCTGGTCTCATGTAAACTCAGATCACATCATTTCCCACACATTTTCCTGATAAAATCTAACTCTTTATAATTAGGAGTCATCCGTTTTGCTTCCCTTTGCCGCTAAAAAAGAACTTGGTCTGAAGTCTTCAGTAGTTAGTTCCACTAGCATTTACTGAGCACCTCCCGGTGCCTGGCACCTGCTCCCCAGAGGCCGGGCCTTGCCCTCTGGGAGCGCGGTCTCACTGCAGAGTGGCACATGTGGGCAAATAACTCTAGAACAAGGCAGGGTGGGGAGAGGTGTGGAGCGAGACATTCAAAATAATGGGACTTCAAGGGTAGCAGAGGCCATCTGGGTGGGCTGCGGGGTGTGATGTGGCCTTGTCATGCCTTCCCTAGGGAGCAGTCTTCAGGGGCTACCATGTGGAAGAGGTGCCACCAGGACCAGCTACATAATTTGGGGGGCACCTTGTTTAAAAAAGTGTTGAGCAGAGCATTAGACCAAGCACAGGGCGCTGTGCACATGGCACCTTGAACAACTGCCGGGGTTGCAGGTCCATGCAGCTGGCCCCCGGGGGCTGTCATTCCATGAGCCCCTTGCCAGCTCCCCAGGTCCTGCGGAGAGGACAGGTGCTGCCCCCTGGGACATGCTGGCACAGGCAGGACCTGTGGGAGATGGGCCCGCGGGCCTCCTCCAAGCTGCTGACCGTGTGTCACAGGTCCCCACTTTTGCCTCATGAGAATGATTCCTGTCCGGTGAGAGTCACCGGGAGAGTGACTGTGGGTTTCCGCAAGCTGGGATGGCCAGCAATTTCCCCGGCGTGAGAAAGAGCCTCCCGGGATAGTCTCGGGCTGCTGGCAATGGCCTGCCCTCGCTATGTCATCAGCCTCACCTCAAACCGCCAGCAGAAGGTGTAGGGACCAGGAAAAGGAAGGGGAGCCACTTTTTGCCAACAATCCCAAATAAAGGAAGTCCCTGGGACCCGCTGCTCTCAGATACACATGCCACGGACAGGAACCAAAATGGGACAAATAATAAACTGTACTGTATATACAAATACTGATGATAGGGACAGCACGAAAGTGAGACACTGAGGGACATCCTTGGGCTGCTTGGGCCCTCCTCTGACTCCAGCTATTTTAAGGCAAATGTAGGAAGTTTTATGACATGGAGCCTCCCGGGGCATCAACAGTCTGGGAAATGCATACAGCTGGGATTGCTGCTTCCCACCTACTGCTTTGCTGCCCACCTACGACTTATTTTTACTCCCCTCAGAGCCCAAGAACATATTCCTGCCCATGCCCCAGTGTAGCTGGGACCCCCATTTCTGTGCACTGCCTTTGGGAGCAGCTTTGACTTGGGGCAACCCGTCTCCAGCCCTACTGCTTCAGTCCCAGAGGCCAGGCCCACCAGGGGTGGGATTCTCCTGGCAGTGAGCAAGGAAGCTACAGTGTGCCAGGGATAACCCTCTGCACTTGCCAGACCAGGCTTGAATGTGCCCCTTCGTGGCCCATGGTTACAGGGAGGTTATGACACTTCCCCCTTGCTTGAGCTCTTGCATGAGCCCTTCCTGAATGCCACCCTTCTTTGAAATGCGCAAGGGCCTGTGGCCAGATCCCTCTGGTGGGGGCCTGAGTGTTGGGTCTTAGCCAGGGTCTGTCTCCTGGCTGCTCCACAAGCTCCAGGGAGGCTGGGACTTGGCAATGAGTCTCTGCACTGAGCCCAGGAATCAGCATGTGGAACTCAGAAGGTGTCAGCAAAACATTGGATTGCCCTGCCATCTTTTTAAAATGACATTTTTTTAGCTGCTATCAAAAAAAAAAACAACACAAGTATTGGCAAGGATGCACAGTAATTGGAATGCTTGTGTGTTGCTGGTGGGAATGTAAAATGGTACAGCCACTTTACAGTGGCTGGAAAACAGTATGGTGGTTCCTCAAAAAATTAAACACAGAATTTCTATATGATCCAGAAATGCCACAGTAGTCTTGCAGAGGTATTTGTACACTTATGCTGAGAACATCATTAGTCACAATAGCCAAAAGATGGAAGCACAAATGTCCATGGATGGATAAATGGATAAACAAAAATGTAGTACAGGCCAGGCTCAGTGGCTCAAGCCTGTAATCCTAGCACTTTGGGAGGCTGAGGCAGGAGCATTGCTTGAGGCCAGGAGTTCAAGACCAGCCTGAGCAAGAGAGAGAACTCCATCTCTAGAAAAAATAGAAAAATTAGCAGGGCATGGTGACACATGTCTGTAGTCCCAGCTACTCAGGAGGCTGAGGCAGGAGGATCGCTTGAGCCCAGGAGTTTGAGTTTTCAGTGAGCTATGATGACGCCACTGCACTCTAGCACAGGGCAACAGAGTGAGACTCTTGTCTCCAAAAAAAAAAAAAAGTGGTATAAACACACTATGGAATATTATTCATCTTTAAAAAAGGAAGGAAATAACATGGATGAACCTTGAGAATATCATGCTAAGTGAAATAAATCAGGCACAAAAAGACAAATATTGTATGATTTTACTTATATGAGATACCTAGAAGAGGATTAGAAACAGAAAGAAAAAATGTGATTGCCAAGGGCTGGGAGGAGGGGGAATGAGGAATGATTGTTTAACGGACATAACATTGCAATTTTGCAAGATGAAAAGAGTTTGGAGATGGACAGAGTGATGTTTGTATAAAAACGTGAGTGAACTTAATCAACAATATTGATCTGTATATTTAAAAATGCTAAAAGATGGTAAATATTATGTTTTATGTATTTTCCACAATTAAAAATAAAAAATTTAATTACATGTTTATTATCTACATATAGAAGAAATATTTATTAAAAATATTTAATATGTAGAAAAGTCCAAAGAGGCAAAAATGTAATATATCTCACATATTACATATAAAAACTCATAAATTAAAAACTACCTGGCCGGGTGCGCTGGCTTACACCTGTAATCGTAGCACTCTGGGAGGCCGAGGCGGGAGGATCATTTGAGCTCAGGAGTTCGAGACCAGCTGAGCAAGAGCGAGACCCTATCTCTACTAAAAATAGAAAAAATTAATAAGTCAACTAAAAATAGAAATAAAACATTAGCCGGGCGTGGTGGCACGCGCCTGTAGTCCCAGCTACTCGGGAGGCAGAGGCAGTAGGATTGCTTGAGCCTAGGAGTTTGAGGTTGCTGTGAGCTAGGATGATGCCACGGCACTCTAGCCCGGGCAACAGAGTGAGACTCTGTCTCAAAAAAAAACAAAAAAACCAGCTAATGGTGTCTGGTGGTCCAGCGCTGTTATTATCCACTACAGCTTCATGAAACCTGGTTAATCAATTACAGCAGATGTAACCAGTTGGAAGAAATGATGAGGATGCCTGTGATTAAGCACTGAGATTGGTCAATACAGACAGGCCAATCTTTTTGCAAGACAATGCCCGACCACATGTCACACAAACAATGCTGCTCAAACTACAGAGGTTGGACATGGAAGCTCTCTGTCATCCACCGTATTCACCAGACCTTGCACCAACTGACTACCACTTCTTCCAGGCTTTGGGCCACTTCTTGTGAAGAAAAATACTCAATTCTCAACAAACTGTGGAAAATGCCTTTCGTGATTTCATCGCCATTTGCTCTCCAGGCTTCTTTGCTGCTGACATAAACAAGCTACTCTTGTTTTTATTTTATTTTATTTTATTTATTTTTATTTTTTATTTTTTTTTCTTATTTCAAAGGCGGCTATCACCTGAAACAAGCTGCTCTTAAGATGGCAAAACTGTGTCAACAGTTTAGGCGCATACTTTGATTAATTATATTGGTACTTGTTTGAGATATAATAAATTATACTTCTGATTCAAAATCAGACATTTCCTATTTAATGACTTAATACATCTATTTATCCAACTATAATTTATATCAGTTCAACAGATACAATTATATATACTACTTTTTCACTTAATGAATTATAAGTATTTCTAAAATCTCCTATATGATTTTTAATGGCTTCCTGGTATTTGATCATATGGACATAATATTTAACCTCACATTTAGGTTGCTTAAAGTTTTTCAATATTTTAAACAATACTGTGTTGTACATCCTTATATATATAAGGTGATCTCCATTTCTGGTCATTTCCTTAGGATGAGTTCCCAGAAGTGTAGTCACTGGGTCAAAAAGTGAGTACCTTGAGGCCGGTGGTGCATGCGAATTGACCGTTTTTGTTCACAGGGCCACCTGTCTCTCGCTGCTCTGTGCTCCCTTACGAGTCCCTTCCAGTGCCCACAAGGCCCCAGACTTTCTCTCCGTTGCCCTTGGTCAGATTTGACTCCCACAAGTGCTGGTGAACTAAAAGCTCTGGAATTTGGGCAAAGTACAACAGGGTCCCCATGTCTGTATGGGCTAACTTTGTAGGCTCAAATGAAATCTTACACAACATCCAGAATCTCTGTTGCTGGAAGAGACTTAGAGGTTGCCTCATCCACCCCTTTCGTTTTATGGAGCAGGACAATGAAGGGCCCAAGGAGGTATAATATTCCCGTTTCTTGGACAGATGGCTGAAATTGAGCTTGGTCCATCACCCCAGGGAGTAATGGATGAGGTTGCAACCCAGAGCAAATTCTCCAGTATGCTCGACCAAGCGCCAGGTTGCAGAACAGCTGCAGGGTCAGCTAGGGCCATCTTTGGACTCAGCCTGAGTGACAACTGCCTCATGCCCACATCCTGGTGCCCAGGAGGAGCCAGTAAAACTCTCCAGGGCAGTGGCTCAGGCCCCGTCCTACAGTCAACTCAGGAAACCAGGTCTTAGATTCCTGGCCAGCCAGGCTGGTGTGTGGGTAGGTGGTCTGCACGTGGCCCGAGAGAGGCTGATGAGACCCAGACTTGCCTGGGAATGAAGAGGAGTCAGGGAGGGGTCAGGGAGGAGACCGCACCTTCACTGAGCACCTACTGTGTGCCAGGCACCCACCTGCTTAGCTCCCTCAGGCCTCAGCCCCACCCTGGGAGGCAGGCATTAGCTCCCTTTGCAGGTGAGACTCAGAAAAGGTAAAGAACTTGTCCAAGGGTCAAACTGAACGAATAGCAGAGTCAGGTTGCCTGCCCAGGTCGACCACCCAACGGCTGCAGTGTGCTTGTTACACACCACGATAACTCCGCAACACACTTAAGCATGTGTTAAACAAGAGACGTGCTGATTTCATATCACAGAAAAAGAACAAGCAAGAGACATGTTCTGTCAAGTGTGTCAAGAGATAACAGGGTGCTCCTTTCTTGCTCTAAGGCTCTGGGACTGCTGGAGCTCTGGCGGAGGTAGGGACACCAGCTGGAAGGCCAGCATCCACGGACCCGGGAATTGACCACAAGAAAGAGACAGCAGCTCTGAGGGAGGAAAGAGCACTGTGCTGGGGGTGAGGAACTTGGGTGCCACTCCACGCTGAGCCAGGCTAGCTGTGTGAGCCTGGGTGACTCACTGAACCTCTCTGAACTTACTGCTTCCCTCATCCTCCTCCAGCCAACCCCATTTCCCTCCTTCCCTCTACAGCAAAATTCCTCCAAAGTGTTGTCTACACTTGCCTGCTGTTTCTTTTCTCTGATTCTTTCTTTAAATTTACACTTATTATAAATTACTTCTTAAGTAAAAATAACAATATGCTACACATTATAGAGAATATTAAAACAAACCCATATACCTACCAGTCAGCTTAAGAAATAGAAAAATATTAAGGCATCTGAAGTCCCTAATCACATCCCCCTCCCCTCAACCCTAGAGAAGCCACTACTCCAAATTCAGCCTTTATCATTCCGTTGCTTTTTATTAAACTTTTAAGTATTTATGTATCCCTGAACTTTATATTAGTGCTATCACATTATATGTATACTGCCATTAAAAAAATTTTGTTATGGATTGAATTGTGTTCCCCCAAAAAAAGATAAGTTGGAGTCCTAACCCCTAGTACTTCAGAATGTGACCTTATTTGGAGATAGGGTCATTACAGAAGTAAGCAAGTTAAAACGAGGTCATTAGAGTGGGGCCCAATCCAATATGATTTGCGTCCTCATAATAAGGAGAAAATGTGGAGTTATGGTGCCACAAGCCAAGAAACTGCCAGAAGCTGGGGTAGAGGCCTGGGAGAGACCCTTCCCTCGCGCCCTCAGCAGGAGCACGGCCCTGCCGGCACCTCCACCTCCACTCCCAGCCTCCAGAACTGTGGGACAAGAAATTTCTGTCTTTAAGCCAGGTACTTTGTTATAGCAGCCCCAGGAAATAAATACATCATGCATTATTACATTCTTGAAATCCATTTGTCAATGAGTGAAGCTGAGGTTTATTCATTTTCTCTGTTATGTTTCATTATATTATACACCTAATTTTATCCACTTTACTTTGAAAAGCTATATGGCTTGATTACAGTTTTGTTTTGTTTTGGTTTGGTTTGTTCTGGTTTTTTGACATTGCAAATGGTGCTGCCCTGAACATCTGGCACAGTGAACCCTAGAAGGGGAACTGCCACTCCCAGGTCAAGAGGACAAATGTGAGTCTCAGCTGAGTATCCCAGATCAGAGCAATAATACACAGGGTGAGATAACTCTAATTGCCACCGAAGGGCTGGAACTTACACTTTCACCAGCAGGCAACGAAAGTCCCCTCTGCACTACATTCTTGTTAACGCTTGCAATTGCCTGTCTTGCCAATACGATGGGTATAAAATGGTATTACCTTGTGGCTTTAATTTGCATTTACCCAATTTCTAAGAAAGTTAAGCACCTTTTATATGTTTATCGAAATGTATGTTTTCTCTTTTGTAAAACACAGGGTTGCATTTTCCTTGCCTTTTCCTTATTTATTTCTAGGGGTTCTTTATGTATCCTGGTCTCTAATCCTGCATTGGTTTTATGTGTTGCAAGAATCTTGTCCTATTTCGTGTCTTTTTGCTGTATTCACAATGTCCTCTGATGAACAGAGCTTTTCTTTCTTCCCCCTTTTCAGATAGACTTTATTTTTTAGAGCAGTTTTAGGTTCCCAGCAAAGCTGAGCACAAAGCACTGAAAATTCCATACTCTCCCCACCATGCACAGCCTCCCAGACCATCAGTGTCGCCCACCAGGGTGGTGCACTTGTTGCAATCCCTCAGCCTACACTGACGCTTCATTATCAGCTTTTTATTTTACTGTAGTAGAATTTATTCATCATTTCCTTAACAATTAGTGCTTTCAAGAAATTCTTTGTACCCCAAGGTCACAGAGATATTCTCCTATGCTCCCTTCTTAAGGGTTATTATTCTGCCTGTCAAGTTGTTGGGGGGTCTGGAATTGATTTTCGAGCAGGATCTAAACTGGGAAGAAGCACCTGCCTTGCCTTCCTCACAGGATGACTGTGCTCAGAAGAGAAAACGTGTGTGAAAGGGCTTCAAGAACTGCAAGACAATGTGCGCGCAAGGGTGTCTGCCATGCAGATTTGCTGGCAGATGGGAAAGCCACTTAGAGGAGGCTGCTTGGGTCCTTGATTTGCTAGTAAGCTGGTAGCACATTAGGCTGCTAGTAGGCTGAGCAGACACACAGCCTCCACTCTGCCCCCTGAGGCTGAGAGCACCGCCGGAAAGCAAGTCCCACTGGCTCTTCTGGGGCCGGCCTCCTCTCTACCCACACTGCTCACTCCATCTGCCACCTGGCATGAGCAAACAAGGCTGCAAATATGGCCCTGAGTCACAGGGAAAAGATTAAACTGCACTCAGGAAATCCTGCTCACCGAGTGTGTAACGTGCTGCAGAAAGATATCCGGCAAAAGCGGCAAAAAGCAAGTCTGGGTGCTTCCGGGGAGCCCGCTGCACACACCTGACATCTCGCAGACTCCGCCCAGCCCCTACTCCGCCTGGAGAGGCAACAGGGGCTGAAGATGCATCCATTACGTGTGCCACGGAGAGACCCCAGCAACTGTCCCAGACAAGGCTACAGAACCTGAAAGGCGTGGGCCCAACTTCAGGGAGCTGGAAGGTTCAGATCTGAGGAGGCAGCTCTGGGCCATGGTGAGGGAGAGGACAGGGCAGCCGGCCCCTGGGAGTTAGCTGAGCTGCAGGAGGAAAAATCATACGCGCCCTTTGGCCTGCAGCAGGTGATATTGTTCAGGCTCCTTGAAGTGTACCCTGGCCAGGAGACAGAGCTTAGGCAAGCCTGGCCCGGTGCCTGCCACCCAGGCCTGTGATCCAGGACGTCAGCACTGAGAAGGGAATGGAGGGAGGGACGGGGTATCAAAGGGGCCCAAGGAGACATTTGGGGATGACAGATACATTTAGGATCTTGATCTGACACAGGTGTACACATATATCAAAACTTACCAAATTGTACACTTTCAATATGTACTTTAGTCAATTAGATCTCAACAAGGCTGTTAAAAATTACAAAACAATGTCATGGTGATTTTTAGTAAATACGTATGTTAATAGAACACTAGTAGGATATTCCCCAAAATGTTAACAGTGCTTTGTTCTGTGTTGTGGGATTATAGAGGATTTTAATTTTCCTTTTTGTGTTTTTCTATGCTTTTAAAAATTTCCAATATAAACATGTTTTACTTTTATAATCAGAAAAAAGACATTTTGCACTTGATTAGTCTTTTAAAAATTTTTTTAAATTCTAAAAAGGTGTTTATTTCAAAAATAAGAGCAATGTTAACATTGCAGGGATCCGGTGAAAGTTGGCAACAACAGCAGACGTTATTTTTTTTCCTTCTGTTTTGAGACAGAGTCTTGCTCTGTCACCCTGGGTAGAGTGCAGGGGTGTCATCATAGCTCACTGAAACCTCAAACTCCTGGGCTCAAGCCATCCTCCTACCTCAGATTCCTGAGCAGCTGGGACTACAGGCATGCACCACCATGCCCAACTAATTTTTTCATTTTTAGTAGAAACGGGGGTCTCAGCTTTTTGCTCAGGCTGGTCTCGAACTCCTGAGTTCAAGCAATCCTCCTGTCTCAGCCTCCCAGAGTGCTGGGATTACAGGCCTGAGCCACCGGGCTCTGGGGGACAATAGCAGACGTTAAAGGGCTTGGCATGTGCCGGGTGCTCAGCACAATGGAGCTATAATAACTGGAAGCAGCCTTGGGCTTAAGAAGCCAGCCCTGCAGCCAACTGCCTGGTCAAATCTTAGTTCTGCTGCTTGTTTCCTGAGCCGCCAGTTACTTGAGTGCTTGGTGCCTCAGTTTCCCCAATTATAATCTGGAGATGATTGTCAAAGCCTCTGCAGGTGGTTGAGAGATTCAAGGAGCCAACGAAGGTGGCTCTTAGCAGGGTTCCCTCAGCACAGCCAAGATTGGGTGAATAATAGCTACTGTTCCCTCCCCTTCTTAGCTTCAGGTTATTAAAAAGAATAAAATCGACTTACGAAAAGCGTTGCCTTTTTTTTTTTCCTGAGGTAAAAAAAAGAGAGTTGAGTAATCTCTGAAACAGAATGCCAGTTTCTGGAATTGAAGGCTGTGAGGTTTCTCGTAACAGGCATAGAAATCTTTATCTCTCAACCAACTGTAACCACCTTCTGTGCCCCCCTGCGGCCCCCACCAAGTGTGCCCCCTCCCTGCCTCCCTCTCCTTCCCTGAGCCTCTCGTGGGAGTTATCTGAGCTCGCTGCTCCTGGAGCTTTTCTGGGACAGAGACCAGACCCAACTCTTTCCTTCTCTTACTCCTTCCTTTTCTATAACTCCTGCAAGTAACCACCTGTCCCCCTTGTTCCCCCCATGCCCAAGCCACCCTCCAGCTTGGCTTCCCCGCCAGGGGGCTGGATGCCACCCTTAACTGCCGTAGTCTGGCGGCCTGGGCAGCTCGCCCTGCTTCCCTATACCTCCGTTTCCTCATCTCTTGAGCGGGGCTGGTTACCCTGCCCCACCCGGCTCCCGGGGCTGTTGTGAGGGTCCAGTCTAGAATAGATGTGAACGCGATTTCTGATTTGTGCAGGAAGCTTCACACTGCAGGTGAGACCAAATTTTCCTTGGTTGGCACCAGTTCTCTGGGAAGAGGAAACCCAGCCCCTAGGAACAGTTGTGCACTTCGTTGTGACCACACACATGCCGGTGGTGCGTCCCTTTCCAGTGTTCCTGAAATCTGCTGGCGGGCTATTTAAACAAGCAGCCTCCCCTCCCCTCCCCCGGAGGCCAAGGCCGCCTCGTTCATGTTTTGCACACTGCCCTCCCTTACGTTTTGCTCACACAAACCACACCTCGCATGGAGCTTGCGCATAATATGTGCTCTTGTTTGTTAATAGTTTTATTTGAACCAGTGTTTATATCTCTGACAACCACAGCCATGAAACACAGCTATTAAACTTTATGGGTGACATGACAATAGAACAAAGGCGGAGGGACAGGTCAGCACAATGGGTCATTCCAAAGGTGGAAAGCACGCCCCATGGGTTCCAATAGCGCTTCCAGGGCGAAAGGTTTGAGCGGGCTGCTCCGGGAGGCGGGTCTCCCAAGGCCAGCACTCGTGGGCATGTGCTGGGGGCTGTGGTGAGGAACGTCTGTGTGTCTGGGTGGGTGTGTGCAGTTGTAGAGTTTATAGCTTTCCTTTGACTCAAATCCTTCTTACCTATCACCTGTTCAGGTGCCAGAAGCCTGTCGGAGACCAGCTCCATGCTAGACCTGTGATTAAAAGAACCTCAGGGTGTGAGTGAATTTTGCTCCCCCACACATTCTAGACCCCTGTGGCGGCCCAGCCTGGCAGGCCTCTGCCTGTCTGTTGTCTCTGCCTGGTTCTCCTTCTGGCCGTGGTTTCCTAATCCCTAATCAGTCTCGCTATCTGCCCTGCCACAGGCCTGACGTTCGCTAGGCTGATGCAACCGTTTCTGGTCGGGACGAGCCACTGCCTGGCACAGCTCACCAGTGGAGAAGAGGCCTGAACTGCCGGCCCTGGCTGGGTGGTCCTGGGGGACCGCTTTCTCCAGGTCTGCCACCCACTGAGCACCAGCCATGGAAGAGCTCCTCGGCTGCCCCAGGGAGTGACGTTGGGCAACTCCCCTCCCCCGGGCCTGTTTCCCTGTCTGCGAAATGAAACAATAACACCTGCTCTCAAAGTGTTGTCCCGAGCATTCAGTGGGAAACCGCGTCTCCCGAACTTGAGTCATTCCGTTTCCGTCGCAGTTCTTACCATACCTGCACATCACCTGCACTATTTTTTACTTGGCGTTTGTCACTAAATTAACTTTAAATCATCTCACTTTGTAAAACAAATACTTTGCGAAAGAGCACAGAGCACGTGCAGTAGATTAATATACACGGCCCCTCTCGTTCCTTTTAATTGATCTGTTTTAAAAACTCCTCTCTCCAAAGCCTTCAAAATTCTTGGTCAGGCCAGGCCTCTTTTGAGCTAGCTCTATGTTTTTGTAATACTCACTAAATAAGTGCTTAACTATTAAAATGGAAAGTCCTGCGGGGAAGGACGTGCCAGGCTGTCGCAACAGGCTTTGGGAGCCCGAGCCTGTCCAAGGCGGGTGTGCAGCGGCTGCAGGCCACGGGGAAACCTCCGTTCTGGGGGAGCCACCAGCCCCCGGGGGGGCCAGGATCAGGCCCCCAGAGCCCAGGAGACAGAGGGACATGAGGGACAAGGAGCCCTCGGGCCTAACGTGAAGCGAGATGTCAGCTCACCCTGGAAGTCCCATTTTCGTGCCACTGTCACAGCACGTACCTCCCATCAGCCAGAGCCTGGGAGTGCGTGTCGGGAAGGCCGAAACCAGGAGGGGAGGGGAGGGCAGGTTCGCTTCTCACCACAGCTCCGGCCTCTAGGGCTGTGTGGGCTGGCGGGGCCTGGCTCCGCGAGCTCGGAACCATCTGTCCCCTCGAAGGTTAAGGATCTAGGGACTGGAGACTGACTCCTCAAGAACAGATTCATTAAGGGTGCAATGGGGCCTGCATATAATAATCGCTTAATTGTGCCTGCGCCTTCCCACTCTCTGCTCAACACCTCCCAGCCCCCCAGGAAGCAGGCAAGGCAGCTCCAGGACTGTCACCCCAGTTCACAGAGGAGGAGACTGGGGTCGGGAGAGGCTCAGACGTAACGCCCAGAACGGCACTGGGGTGGGAGGCAGCGGGGGATGCCTACTGAGCGCCAGCCGCGCCGCCGCATCCCCACACCCCACCTCATCTGGCCCCTGGACAGTCCTGTGAGGTGTGGGCTAGCAGCCAAGTGCCCAGGGTTAAGAATCCTAGCCGAGATGTAGCTGATTGGAATTTAAGAACTAAGGCAACGCTAACTTCCAGCTAGATTATATTCCAAGACGTGGTCAGAACACATTTTCCCACCGCAAAAGTGTTACTGTATTTGGGTACGGGCGCTGTCCAAGGAGGGCCAGTTAACCCATAACACTCCAGAATTCTCCAACATCGGTAATGAACATTAGGAAAATAGTATTATAATACCCGTAGTCAAAATATTCATACAACAGGGAATAGCATTTGCTAAGAAATTATTAATACTTTTTATTTATCCTGAATTCCTGTCTGAAAATCTGAGGCCAGGTTGAAGAACAGACAGAACTTCCCCCGCTCGCCTGTGTCAGGATTTAAAGAAGAAAAACGGTGGAGGCAGCGTGCAGCCTGGAGCAGGCTGGGGAAAAGGACGGAATTAGTTGACCAAACGGAAGCTGTGAAAGGAAAAAGCAGGTCGCCGGGAGCCAGCTCAGCGTGACGGGGGCGGCAGGACAGTCGGGGACCCTGTATCTTATCCCACTAAGGAGGCTGCTTCCCATAAGAACAGGAGTTCCATCCTCCACAGATCACGGAAAGTGCTAGAGCTGCCGCCTGCTGAGGAGTCAGGGGCACTCAGAGGCCTGAGAACAAGGAAGGAGAAGCGATTTTGCCAATGGGATTTCTGAGGAAATGTTTCCAGTGGGGACAATCAGACGTGGGTTTAAATCCCTGCCACCGCGTGGCTGTGACTGGCACTGGGAAATCCCTCTCAGTGCTCGAGAGAGGAGGAGGCTCTGGCCGCTTTCAACTCCGACGCAGGGGGAGCTGCTTCCCACCCTGCAGCTGCCGGTCCTTTATCTCTCGGAGCCTCACCTCCTCCTCTCTGCCACCGAGGCGACCACCACACTCCCCACCCAGGGATGCTGAGGAGAATGAACAGGCTGACACCTGGCAAAGGACTCGATGGCACAGTGTCTGGCACGTAATCAACACATGCTCCTTCCCGCCTGATTGGTCCCCTCCTCCCTCTGACAGAGGCTGTGTGGGTTCTGCCCTGAGCCCCCTCTGTTCCTGGTCACAAGGCTACAGCTGAAGGGTGGAGGAGGCTTCTCATGATTCAAAACAGTGCAGAGATGAGAAGCATGATTCTAATTTGAGATCAGAGCCTGACAGCTGGTCAGGCAGCGGGCGGCGCTTCCTCCCCTCCGGGGAGCCCACCAGCTGGGGGCTGCGGTTGCACTAACGGCTTGCCTGGCAAGGCCTGCAGCAGGAGTGGGCAGCCCCAGACATGCCAATGAAACTGTCCATAAACCCCGCATCCTGCACATTCTCGTGTAACATCAGAGCTGGAAGGAGCCACAGATCTCTGGTTCCACACTTTCATTTCACCAAAGAGGAAACAGGCCCAGAGAGGGGAAGCTTTTCATAGTCACACAGCAAGGTGGGGGAAGCGCAAGGCCTAGAAATCGGGTGTCCTGACATCCAGGCCAACAGCCAGAATCCCCCTAATCAGAAAACACTTGCTCAGTCACCATGAGCATGTGATGAATTTGCTTCCAATCTTTTAAAAATATATATATGTAATTTTAAATTAATACTTAATTATACTATATATGAATACATGCTTTTTTAAACATTCATTTCATCTCCTGGATACATTGTGGTTACTCAGTGTTTGTTGAATGAGTGAATGAATGAATGAATGAATGAATTCTTATTCCCACCATCCAGTTCAGGCCTCAGTCTTGTATCAGCCCCTCCCTGGATGACAGCAATAAGCTCTTTTTTTTTTTTTTGAGACAGAGTCTCACCGTGTTGCCCCGGCTAGAGTGCCGTGGCATCATCCTAGCTCACAGCAACCTCAAACTCCTGGGCTCAAGCGATCCTCCTGCCTCAGCCTCCCGAGTAGCTGGGACTACAGGCATGCGCCACCATGCCCGGCTAATTTTTTCTATATATTTTTTAGTTGTCCAATTAATTTCTTTGTATTTTTTT
>CAUYRB010007640.1:0-20909 GCA_963574695.1 Propithecus perrieri | reverse complement strand
TCCTGGGCTCAAGCGATCCTCCTGCCTCAGCCTCCCGAGTAGCTGGGACTACAGGCATGCGCCACCATGCCTGGCTAATTTTTTCTATATATTTTTAGTTGTCCAATTAATTTCTTTCTAATTTTAGTAGAGATGGGGTCTTGCTCTTGCTCAGGCTGGTTTCGAACTCCTGAGTTCAAACAATCCGCCCGCGTCGGCCTCCCAGAGAGCTAGGATTACAGGTGTAAGCCACCGCGCCCGGCTTATACAAGTGTTTTATCGTATTATTCTTTCAACTTTTTTGTAGGTTTAAAATTTTTCAAAATAAAAAGCTGGAGAGAAAAGAAACTTGAGCCTGCTTTATTTGTAGTATGTAAGAGCTTGAGCCTGCTATGTGTAGTATGCTAACTGAATGGAATCTCTTTAAAAAAAATCAAATGGGAAGCCATTTTCACTTATGCATATCTCAGTATGTAGTCTGTAAAATTTGGTATAATATGACATTTATATATATATTTCTTTCTCACATTATCTACATAAGATTTTATATTCTGTGCATAAAAGTACAATAGAGAATTAAGTCCCTAAAACATGTTATGGAAAGTTTCCTGCTCTTCTGACGGTTTACTTGTGCAGTGGCAATAGTGCAGATTAAGAGCTGTGAATGGCCACAGAGATCATCTATTACAATTTTGCAATTAATGCCACATTTCTCTTTTTCAAAGATCAGGAGGAAGGAGGAAATAGAAAGATCAAACAGGCAGTCTTTGATCATACTCCATATAGATTTTTAATATTGTTGTAATCATAAGACAAATACGATTTTGTATCATTTTCAGTATTATATATTTTTACATGTTATGGAATTTATAATTTTAGTGGCTTTATAGTCTATCAAATGAATATGTATTTATTTAGCTTTTCTTCTATTGTTGGTAATTTTCTAATTTCCTGATATAGTAGACAACATTTCAAAGAATATATTTGTACAGTTATTTTCTTCTCTTAAATAATTTTGTTAGAATAAAATTCCTAAAAGTGGCATAATGGGATTATAAAGTATAAACATTTTCAAGGATCTTTGATGTGAAAATACCAGCTACTCAAATGCACATGTTTAGACACAGCAAGCAATATCTGGCATATGTAATGGAAATCCTGGGATAATGGGATCCAAAAATTAAAAAGGATGGCCTCAAGGTCATCCAGGCAGCTAAATTCTGGCTTTGATATTCAACACTCTACTACTCTCTTTGCAATGCCTGAGCCATCATAAGGATTATATGGGCTCCTCTGTTCATGTGGCTTTTTCTATCCTGGTCATAACTTTCCCCAGAGGGAAACTTGAGATGACCCAAAAATAAATTGTGAGAAGTCAAGTAAACCTACCTCCACCACCAATTCCTGATCAAGCCATGACTTACTTTTCCAGTGCACTTCGAACAGGAGGCAAACCGCCACAGCTGTGTTTGTAGACTGTTTCCAGGATTTGACAACCATGAATCTGTGGAAAATACAGCCTTGTCAAACTGGACTCCATTTTAATAGTTTATGCAACACATACTAATATTCTATATTCAACCAAGAGGGCATAATCCAGCAGAGAATGGGGATAAACTTTCTCATAAAACTTATCCATGTCATTCTCAAAGATGGATCTCTCCCCTCAGCAACATCAGCATTGCCCCAGAACTCGTTAGAAATGTAAATTCTTGGGTAGGGCCCAGCAGTTTGTGTTTTAACAAGCCTTCCAGGTGATTCTAATGCACTGTGAAGTGTGAGAACCACTGCACTAAAGAAACCAGAATCACTTAGAGTTGGAAATCCAAAGCCAAGGAAAGCTCTTCATTTCAGGTTAAGGCCTCATTCAGACTACATGCAAGGTATGTACTTTTCCAATAATCCACTGGCTCTATGTGCTTCAGGTTCTTTTTTTTTTTTGAAACCACTTTGAAGTATAATTTACACACTATAAAATTCACCCTTTCTAAGCGTACTATTCAACAATGTAAATTTATAGCATTGTGCAACCATCACAACAATCCAGTTTTACAACACTTTCATCACTCCAAAAACACCTGCTGTGCCCGTGTGCAATCAATCCCCATTCTTATTTCAGACCCGGACCCTTGACATCTAATTTGTTAACTCTGCAGAGCCTTGCCACACTAGCTTCTCTACCACCGTCCTGGAGGGAAGAAAGATTCCCCTATCTGCAATCCCTCTTATTAATTTTCCACTCTCCTTCTGGTAGCCAGTGGAAGCTGAAGGTCAACCGAGATGTGCAGCTAGCGCTGGCTCTCTTATGCTGCCACCACTAACTCCACTTACCTAGAAGGTTCCCTCTCCTTTGGGGAGATAGTTTAATGCAGCGGTTAAGAACGTGGTCTCGGGGCCAGACACACCTCGGTTTATATCTCAGCTCCACCACTTACTACCACCTGTGTGACCCTGCGCACACTCCGTAACCTACTTAACCCTTTAGAGGATTGAATGTGATAATATAGGTAAAGCCCTGACCACAGTGCCTAGTACAGAGCAAGTGCACAATAAAAGCTGGATGCTGTGATCTGATGAGGACAATCAGCTCCAAAGGGACAAAGAACACCTCCCTAAGTCTTTGCTGGCACAGCATGGGTATAGCAGAGCACTTAAGTTTCTACACTTACACAGCAAAAAATGAAGTAGCATGTGGCAAATTAACTGGTTAACTAGTTATATTAATCAAAGCAAACACCCCTAATAAGCTCAGGCACAAATATAAGAGCTTAAAAACGTGGAGACTTGAGATAAACATGTTTAATCCATTTGTCCACTTGGTCCAATTATGGACCAATTCAACAGACAGCAGATTCTTCTAATGTGAAATCTCAAAGCATTTATTTCTCAGAGTTATTACCTCTTCCCAGAAAAGACATTCTTCTGACATTGGGGACCCTAACTTTTCAATGCAACTGATAAAAACCTGTGACAAAATTTGGCATGTTTAACAAAATACACACGTGGCTTTCACTCACTGATCTCATAATTCTCAGAAAACTGCTAGCACCCTAACCATGAACATAATTCCTTTTTTCTTTCTAAGAATTAACTTTCTGTTTCTCCTCAAGATCCATACCCAATAGTTCTAAACCCTTAGTGCAGACTGCTCTCACTCCCAAACATCCATAGCAATTTTCTCTTACCCCAGCAACATTCTTAGGTACATCTATTAACATTTCCTCTGCTTTCTGGACTAGGAGCTGCTTAAGAAAAGGGTCATTATCTTATTTTTGCCTTCCTGACATTTACCATGATACCCAAGCAGATATTGCTGAATGAATGAATAAATGAATGGATAAGTAAAACTACTAAAAAGTAGGGTCTTCAAAAAAGAATGTAAGGTAAAATTAATTACTAATATTTCCTCAGTGCTTAGCAGAGCAAAAGAAAAAAGGAAAGTTCTTACCTTTTGACTTTTAATTTGTTCTACTACAACCATCACAGAGGGAAAAAGGAGCTGGAACTGTAAAGTAGAAAATAATTAGTAAGGTATATAATCAAATACAAAGAAAAAAATTGATTTAGCAAAAGCTTTCATTTCTAAATAGTTCAACTTAAGGCAAAATGGCAATACCACAGAAAAATCAAAATCCAGTATCCCACCTAAGGCAATGTGACGTGGGGGTTGGCTGCAGATAGGAAGAGGATGGCAGAGAGAAGCAGTTTCTATTTCTGAGGCTTGTATAACTATTAATATTGATGTCAACATAGAGCATTAACATCAGACATTAACATTTATCGGGCGTCGGGCAGATAAGGGGGGGAGGAGGGGATGGGTACATACAAACATAATGAGTGCGATGCGCACCATCTGGGGGATGGACACACTTGAAGCTCAGACTAGGGGTGGGGGGCAAGGACAATGTAACCTAAACATTTGTACCCCTGTAATATGCAGAAATAAAAACAAACAAACAAACAAAAAACCAATGCAGAAATATTTAAATAAAGCACTAAATAACTTTCAAAAAAAAAAAATCAGACATTAAGTTTCAGCTAACTTTGGAACGTTTCAAATAGTTTTCATCTAGTAAATCACACAAAATGCCCAGAATAGAAAATGTTGGGCTCTGAATCCAGAAGGAAAAAAGTCTTGAAAATAGTGTCACAAATTAGATTATTCTAACAATATCAACAGATTCCAAAGCATTTGGTTATTTGGGCAGCATACCTGATCTAAGGAGTAATTGACATGTGATATGGAGAGATGAGGGTCAGCCAGGAACTGCAATAAAAAACATAGGATTAGGGCTCCACACCAAATATCTCAAATCTATTTGATCTATAAAAACTAGAGGAGAATCTGAGAATGGGCTTAGTGTTAGTTTTAGGCTACAGAGAATTGATAATTTATAGAAGATTATTAATTCTGATTTTCAGGTGAAACAAGCCAAAGCCAGGGCTTTTATAAGCTCACTAAGGAACCTGTGCCATGATCTATAAGCCACTTTGACCACGAGTTGGGCAATCACAGAGAGAACACTGAATCCTCCAGCCACACAGGAAACGGCTCACTCTTAACTACCTGACCTTATCAAAGGGCCTTTCAGATTCAAGAACATGCCCTAATCTGCCATTCCAGAGGTATTTCCTATATCTCTTTTTTCTCACCTCTTGTTCTAAATCAAGCAGTGCTTGGCGATAGGGCTGCAAAACCGAATCCAATCCTGTGCAGAAGGCCCTCAGGTAGATTCCATATAACCCGCCTTGGCCCTGCTGAGATGGATGGTGATCCTGAAATCAAACAAAGAGAAGTCAACTTCTCAGCTAAGGCCCTGAAACCTGAGGAAGACATTATCCTTTGTTAGTGGAATTGGTTTTGCTTAAATAATTCCGTATCAAAGCAGTACTTCAGTGAGAAGAAAACCCAACTGAAGATGAAGATTCTGAGCGCTCATCTTTTAAAATGCGATAATATTTTAATTTTCCAAGGAGGCCCAGATATTACAAACAAGCAGGTACTGTCAGTGGAGATTTTTCCGCATCTTAATTTTGATCTTATCACTCCGAATTTAAAACCCTTTGGTGGCTTCTCACTGCCCTAGATTAATATCCAAACTCCTATATATGGCATACAATGACTTCTGCATTCTGACCCTTACTCATTTCTCCAAAAGTATCTTTCACTGCTTCCAACTTCACATCCTCATTTCCAAACTACCCACAGTCCACCAGATGTGCCTTGCTTCTGTTGTCTCTCACCTCTGTGAATTTGGACTTGTGTTCTGCTTGTAACTGTGCACCTTTGTAACAAACACCTCCTCTTCCTGCGGGACCCAGCTCAAGCACCTCTTATCCACAAAGCCTTTTTCTAACTCTCCCTAGGGGATTAATACCTCCACCTTTAATAACATCTTTATTTAGTGCTTGAATTGTACTTTTTAAATGTGTATCCTTCACTAGTCAAGAGCTTCATGAAGGCAAAGACCATACTTTATTAATCCTTGTATCTTAGTTCCTAGCACAGTTCTTTAAACGGAGGGTAAATATTTACTGAATAAGACCTGAATCTTCCTTCTAACATCCCTCTCCTGCCTGGGTTGGAAATTCCTCAAAACATGACTCTGACAGCCAACATGGGAAGTTGTAAGAATCTCATCAAGAGGTTATACATGAATATGGCTTGCCTTTAAGAAACTTGCAAGTTTTTTGTAGGAGCTTCTTAAGTGATTTTATATGGGGCATTGCAGTTAACAGCTGATTGAAGACTATGATAACTAGCCTCTCTGGCTATGTGCTGATTTGGGTGATCATGCTCTGCTGGTGGTAGATAAGATAGCAGAACTCAGCAATAGATGTGGTAGGAAGCTTGGGCTCAGGTGTTATAAATTATAGCACAGCGCAGCCAGACGACGCTGCAGTGTGCTAGTAGTTCCTGAACAAATGTTCACAGGTATGATAAGAACAGTGTGGACAAAAGTTGAAACAGACCAGAGTGGCTTACAGCCAGCCAATTTTGTTTTGATCTTGTGTCATTCCAGAGAACTGAATGTTTTTGTTTATCACAAAATCAAAGAGAAAATGAGTATTTTTTTTTTACTTTTCCCCAAAAAGAGGTACAACAGGTACCTTTATCATTTGGGAAAGTAGGAATTCACATATCATGTAAGACAAAATCCACATAGTCACATGAATATAGGACAGGCTTAAGTATTACATACGAAAACAATTAGAGACCTTGTATTCACATGAATATTTCCAGTGATGAGAAATCCATAACTTATTTCACATGAATCACCAATGTAGTCACTGAAAGCTTGACACAGCTCCTGCTCTCTAGAGGTGTACATTTCCCCAAGAACAGGATCCCACCTGTTGCTGCACATGGCCCGTGTACTGTTCAATGAACTCCGTGAAGCGAATATAGTCTGTGCCGAGTCGGCAGAGTCGATTCAGGACGCTGGTTTCACTGGGGTGGAGAAATGGGAAGTCCTGCGACACCTGCAGGAAGAGGAACAATGCCACAAACACTGATGCCTGCTTGTCACTCTCTATGTTCTTTGGGACACTTCAAATATTTCAAACTATGTATTTATCTTTTCCCTTCTCAAGATGTCCACTTAAGTTGGTAAGTTCTGGGTAACAAAGGTATTTCCAAACCACTGTGAAGCTGTTCCCCATCCCCTAATTATTTGCTTTTTAAAACTGGTAACACATGGTAAAGAATTCAAACAATACAAAATGGTGTACATTAAAAATAAGTCTACCTCCCCAGAGGCAGCCACTCTTACTTGTTTCTTATGCAATCTTCCAGGGATGGTCTACAAGGATATGGGGTTTTGACCTGGTTGCAACAAAGTCTCTTTACCAATACTGCTCAGACTGGGGTCTGTGGACTCCAAGGGTTTCTCAGACATATTCTTAGGATTTACAAACCGTCTGTGAAATTTTATATTTTTTTCATTAGAATAAAAATCTAAAATTAATGTAAACTTAGTATAATCCGTAAAAGCACCTGGCCATATAAAATCAGTGTTACTTGTATTTGTATTTTTAATTTAAATGAAGGACAAATGACAGCCTAATATGCTATATAAAAGTTTCACGGCAGTTCAAGTAGAAAAAAGTAGTTGGATAATGTATTCATTCAACCAACTTTTTAAAATGTTGTGGTAAAATATATATAACATAACATCAACCATTTTAACTATTTTTAAGTATACAGTTCACTGGCATTAAGTACATTCACACTATTGTGCAACCGTCACCACTATCCATCCCTGGAATTTTCCCCCCGCCAACTGAAACTCTGTACCAACTAAACACTAACTCCCCATTCCCCCAGCCCCCGCCAAACACCATTCTACTTTCTATGAATTTGACTGTTCTAGCTACCTTATCTAAGTGGAATCATTCAATATTTGTCCTTTAGTGACTGGCTTATTTCACTTAGCATAATGTTCTCAAGGTTCATCCGTATTATAGCATGTGTCAGAGTTCCTTCCTTTTTAAGGCTGAATATTAGATTGTATATATTTAATACACACATTTTGTTTATTCATTCTTCCTTCAACGGACACTTGAGGTGCTTCCACCTTTTGGCTATTGTGAATAATGCTCTGTAAACATGGGTGTAAAAATGTCTGTTGAGGCTGGGCATGGTGGCTCACACCTGTAATCCCAGCACTTTGAGAGGCCAAGGTGGGAGGATCAGTGGAGGCCAGGAGTTTGAGACCAGCCTGGGCTACATACTGAGACCCCATCTCTACAAAAAATACAAAATTTGGCCGGGCATGGTGGCGAACACCTGTAGTCCCAGCACTTTGAGAGGCCAAGCTGGGAGGATCACTGGAGGCCAGGAGTTTGAGACCAGCCTGGGCTACCTAGTGAGACCTCATCTCTACAAAAAATACAAAATTTAGCCAGGCATGGTGGCAAACATCTGTAGTCCCAGTTATTCAGGAGGCTAAGGTGGGAGGAGCTCGAGGTTACAGTTAACTATGCTCACGCCACTGTACTCCAGCTTGGGTGACACAGCAAGACCCTGTCTCCAAAAAAAAAAAAAGCCTGAAAGGCCCTCCTTTTACCTCTTTTGGGTATATACCCACAAGTGGAACTGCTAGATCATATGGTAATTCTACGTTTAATTTTTTGAGAAACGTCCATACCATTTTCCACAGTGGCTGCATCATTTTACATTTTCACCAGCAATATATAAGGTTACTAATTTCTCTACAATCTCGCCAATACTTATTTTCTGTTTTTTTTTTTTTATAATAGTCATCCAAATGGATGTGAAAGTGGTGTCTCATTGTGGTTTTGATTTATATTTCTCTAATGATCAGTGATATTGTACATCTTTTCATGGGCTTATTGACCATTTGTATATCTTTTTTGGAGACTCAATCAATTTTTAATGAACACCTACTCTTTACCAGGCACTGTGCTAACATTCTGAGATTAAAGAGTGAACAAAATCAGACACAGATACTACTCCAAAGGAACTTAGCATATTATATATTCATATGAGTATTGTATTTTGTGGAGATAATCTTTTTATGACAATAAATGTGGTAATAAATAGGCAAAGAAGATTTTTCTCTGTTACTGAGTACATGATAATATGATTAGGAATCCATTTAACGTAGATTTTTAATGATACAATGCTAATCATATCTTCAAGTTAATAACTTAACAGGTAACATGACATAGTACTTAACAACCTGGTCTTTGGAGCCAGACTCCCTGGGTTGGAATCCCTGAGTTGCCTTTTGCTTGTCTGAAAGCTTAGGCAAGTTACTATACCTCTGTGCCTCAGGTTTCATACCTATAAAGTGGAGATAATAATTGTGAAGATTAAATAAACATGTAAAGCAAATGTGCCAAGCTGATAGCAAGTACTCAATACATATAAGCAATTTTTTGTTATTAACAAGACATCTCTACCCAGTTATCAAGTGATACCCCTGTGAAAATTGTCATTTCTTGTTGGTAGAGTTTTAGAAAAGTTCAAGATCTAATTATTCTGAAATGGCAAACAATACCTTGAAGTTACCGATACCATTTTGTATAATATATGCTGTACATACTTATATGAACAGGCTGAGAAACCCTGCATTAGAGTAATATTAATTTGAATTTATTGATTTGGTAGTTTTTATATATTTAATTTATAAAAATATTTGGTTTTACATTTGTTTAAGAGCAATATGCTTGAGTTTATACCTAGCTTATTATGCATATATTCAATACAATAAAAATAATTTTCATCAACATTGGGCATTCATGACAATTTTTCCCTTTATTCAAATGTGAAAAACACTGCTCTGCAGAAAATATGCAATATTTGTTGTTTTTGTCTTTTTTCCATAAATATCTAAACACCTGCTATGTGGCAGAAACTGTGCTAGGTGTTGCAGGTACATGAAAGAAGATCAATGCTGTCTTCGTCTCCCGTGGGCAATCTATGTGGGAGAAAGACTATAAACAGGTAACAACAATAATTACGAGTTGTGATAAGTCCTATAAGGGAAATAAACAAGTTTCTGTGATCAGAGAATTTAAAATGTGGTCAGAGAAAGTTTTTCTGAGCAGTGACTTTAAGGCTGACACTTTAAGTATGAAAAGGAAGAAAATACCTGATTGAGATGATTGAGACTTTTTTATAAGAAAGGAAGGAAAGGAAAAGATGAATTACTTGTGGCTCTCTCCCCCAGCTCCCACCTCAGCTATTTTTCTGATACTGTGTTATCTCTTCTTATTCCAGATAGTCAAGCACCCACATACTTCCTGAACATTTCCTCCTATATGCTTGGCACTGTGCTAAGTTCTACAATGGAAAAGTGAAATACCAACTCAGTCTTCAAAGATCTACACAATGAAAAGTGACAATTTAGACTCCACCATACAAATCTCACCTCATTTATTTTTTTAAAAAAACTCACCTAAACTCCCAAACCCCGAATACACATTCATAAATAAGAAGAAGAATCTGTTCGATTGATAGGTTTTATAGAGTAAGAATGTACTTTTTCCGCTCTTCTACAGTCTATATTGCCAATTCTCCTAGGAATATGCATGACTTTGTGATCAGACAGACCTATCTCGCCATTACCAAGATTAGCCAGCACAAAGCTCTCTGAGCTTCGGTTTGCTCATTTGTAAACTGCTAACAATACCTAAGTGGCCAAGTTATTGAGAGCATTAGATAACATTACTGGAAGCAGAAGCAGATAAGAATAGTTCAGGTACTGAAGCCAGACAGACCTGGGTTCACAACGAAGCTCTGCTAATTACTAGCTATGTCTCCTGGTAGTTATTTACCATTCTAAATCTGGGTTAATACGTAAAATGGATATAAGTTATGACGATTAAATGAGATAATGCATATACACAATATATAACGCTTCCTCCTCATACATTTCCTGGTTACACGAAAGCCCCCTACCAAGTTCTTCACCTAGGGCAGAAATGTCCTGAGAAAGGAGTAATGAGGGAAACACTACATGCTCTCGAATTCATTTTCTCATTCAACAAAAGTTTCTGAGCGCGTACTGGGTGTTTGGGTTCTGTGTATTTGGACTAGCCTTTAAAACTCACTCTGAAACAGAATACAAGCGAGAAAATAAATAGGAGAAAGTGCCTCCCTCACTTTTATATCGTTCCCCAGCAACTCTCGCTCAGACACCTCGCCCTTAGGCCCTGTCCTCGCTCCCCCACAAAGGCGGGGCCACCAGAGGCCAACCCTCCGTTCCCCAGCCTGGGCCCAGCCCACTCCAGGTGTTTACATCGCCCTGAGGCCCCTAGGGCTCTGCCCTAAGTAGCCTGCGCAGGGGCACGCCCCCAGCCCTGCAAGCCCCGCCCCTCAGACTCCTCCCCCAGGCACAGGCTCTGCCCCACGCCTAACGCGCTCCCTCGTTCCCGTGCTGTGAGCCGGACAGTACCTGGAGGCCACTCCGTTTGTTCCAGGTGAAAATGGACCCTGGGTACCCGCTCAGAGCCAAGAGCAGTTCGTGGATCATTCCCACGGCGGACCTCGAGTCCCTAGCTGCGTCACCTCCTCCAGCGTCCCTCCAAGCAAACGCGGGGGCGAATGCTGCCCCTGCGACAAGCGCACAGGGCCCTGGGTCGGACGGTTTGTCTTGAATCAACCCGCCGAGACAAATGATGCGAGAAGAGCGGACGGGAAGCGGGGAAGTGGTCGCGAGCCCCTGAAGCGCGCCCAGCTAGGCCACCCGCTAGCTCCCGCCTCAGCTCTGCGGAGATGGAGTCGCGGGAGTTGCCCTCGCGCATGCGCCCTCGATGCCCCGAGTCGCCCACTCGGACTTCCGGTTTGGGAGCCGGACTGGGAGGCTGGGGCCGGACCCGAGTGGGTGAGGCTGGCTCGGGGACAGGGATGCGAGTGGGTTGAGGACAGCTCGCGAGGGAGACGCTTCCAGGGGTGGGCTGGAGGGTGCCCTCAGGGCGCCTTAGCCTGGTCAGAGGCCTCTGGAGGGACCGGACGACGGCTCCGAGAGTAACCCGGCCGGAGGGAGCGGAGACAAAGAGGCCGGAACCCTGCACCCGCCGCTCCTAGAGCTGAGCCCTGCGCCCGCGACCCCGCAGCGCTCGGAGCCCTCGTCTAGCACCCGAGCTCGTCCTCAGGAAACCCATTCCTACTACTGCCCACTCGGACTACCTCTCTCCAACTCAGTGTGACTCTCCCCAAGCCCACCCGGTCCTCGCTTCAGGAGGCAAAATCAACTTCTCTCCGTGCGCGAGGTTTCCCGTTAGTAGCTCCCGAACCCTTGCTGAGCGGTTACTTCTGTGAGGGCAAAACAAAGACCTTTGAGGACTTGATTTTTGTCTGGGGTGGGAATTGGTAGTTGTGGCGTCTGAGGGGGCGGGGCGGACGCAGAGGGCCTTGGGAAGGACTGCGGAGGTACAGGGGGAAGATCAGCTGCCATCCGCTGGATAGAGGCTTTTTTGCCTTCAGCAGGATAGTGACTTGCCTTTAGATCCTCTTGAGCTCCAGCTTTCCCATATGGTTCGAACTCATTGTGTAACATTGATCAGGGAAATTAAATGGGATCAGACTTGAGGGGGGGGTGGGAGAGGAGCAGACAGTACTTTATATCCCCTGCTGCTTCCTGGGGGCCGCTCTGGAAAATCACCCAGAAATGCAGCTTTTGAAACCTCTCTTCATACTCACTGTTGGCTTGCTGCCCTGAAGATGGTGCTACCTCATATGGCCACTTGGAGCATATGGGAAGTCAGGCCAGCTCTGGCAAGACTTTAGACATATGAATATATTCCTTCTGATAGTGCCATCTCTCTCTACCCTAGGAAGAAACTCCTCTTATAGAGGAGAGAGACTCATCTGCAGGTGATTCTCCAAGGACATGGGAAGATAGGTGTAAGCCCTGGAACCCAGACCCTTAAGTGGAGGGAAGCTGCTTTCTGCTGTGAATGATGGCCAAACCCACCCTGAGAGGGAATGGCACTAACTCTGAGACCTTCAGACAGCGCTTCAGGAGATTCCATTACCAGGAGGTGGCTGGGCCCCGGGAGGCTTTCAGCCAACTCTGGGAACTTTGCTGTCGGTGGCTAAGGCCGGAGGTGCGCACCAAGGAGCAGATTGTAGAATTGTTGGTGCTAGAGCAGTTCCTGACCATCTTACCTGGGGAGATCCAGAATTGGGTACAGGAGCAATGTCCAGAAAGTGGAGAGGAGGCAGTGACTCTGGTGGAAGATTTAGAAAGAGAGCCTGGAAGACCTGGATGTTCGGTGAGAAGGGAGGGGGAATTCAGAAGTGTGAGACTGGGAAGGGGCAAGGATAGAGGGTCAAATTAAGGTATAGACAGGCTTAAGGAGGGGCATAGTTTCCCTTGCTGATACTTATACTTCTGGTCTGGACCAGGTAACTTTTTCAGATAGTGCTTGTCTGGAGATGCTACCTGGGTGTACCTTTGCCTACCTTGTCATGAGTTTTTCCTAGTTTCCCAGTTTCTTACGTAATAGGGAAGAAAGGGCAATTTTTTTTTTTCCCAGCCTGTAGTTGGGTTTACTATTTTGATCTTTCCTTCTGGAGTTCCAGCTGTTCTAAGGTAATGGTAATGGAATAAAACCCTTGCTGGCTTTCACCTCCCCCACCCCTGCAACCCTAACCATGTCCCAGAAGGATGATCTCTTTTGGGGTATTAAACAATCTCCTCTGGGAATGCCCCTCATTATGACCTTGCAGTGACAATTAATGGGGGTTGTTTCTAGGTCACAGTCTCTGTGAAGGGGCAGGAAGTGCGCTCGGAGAAGATGACACCCCTGAAATCATCACGAGAGTTATTAAGTGTTCGGCAGGAGTCAGTGGAACCCCAGCCCAGGGGTGTACCCAAGAAAGAGAGGGCAAGAAGCCCAGACCTGGGACCACAGGAGCAGATGACCCCAAAGGAGAAGCTCAGACCTTTTCAAAGGAGCGGTGAGGAGTAGATTCATATGGGAAGATAGAGTGCCCACTAAGTTGGGAAGTAGGGTTGGGAATAGTGAATGGGAAAGGGATTTCAGGAATAAGTGGAAACTGTAGAGTATATGGTTGCTGGGGACCTCCTGAAAACATGTAGTTTAGCCCTCGGGTACAGTAAGTATTCTTATGTTACCTCTTTTGACAAGTCTGCTAGAGAATGACTCCTGAGTTTTTATCCTTTTATCCCTGTTTTACTACTTGGTAATGATGATAGTAGGTCCCTGTTTTCTAGATAAAAATTGTTTTCTATACTTGAAGGCACATCTTCGTTTTAGTTGTTTTCCTTCTCTGAATTAAACTATATTTGTTTCTTTACCCTTTCCCCAGAAGATCCATTCTTTAGACCTAAGTTTTCGTTACTTTGGAACCTTTAAGTTCTTCAAGTATTATGTTAATTGTACAGAACTAAATTATGTATTATTCTAGTCAAAGTCTGTTAGATAGAGGTAAGAATTTTACTTCAGAATTTTGCAATATCTTCTTTCAGTATAGCCCAACTTTTGATTATATGATGATTTTTAGTCATCTGGTAACTCCCAGGAGTCTCATAGCTTTCCCCATTGCCTTTGTACCTAGTTGTTGCTTATACTTGTGCTTGATTTTGTAGAACTTGTTTTTCTTCTGTTGAACTCTGTGTTGTATGGTTTTTTCTTTGCTCATTTCATTTAAAACTTGTTGAGGTTGTTTTGAATTCTGATCTTATCCAAGACAACAGCCTTCTCAGCAGGTTTGGTAATGGTCTCCGTTTAACCATCCAGATGAAATCCCTCAACCTCACACACAGACTTGCAGGACTGATCAGTTTTTGAACACCTACCATGTGTTCAACACTTGCAGGGCACTCTGCAACAAGAAAAGGTTTTTATCTTCAAAGAGCTTATAATATGCTTGAGTACGCAACAGCAGACTATAAATATACACTGAACCGAACTGTATTGAAACAATGCCAAAGATGACTTGGTTCAATTGTGTGAGTACTATAGAGATTTGGCAGAGTGGGAGATGAAGGTCGGCTGATGGAAGGCTTCTTGGGGGCACTGGCAAATACAGCTTCTTGAAAGATGGGTTGAATTTGGATAGGACGAAGGGTTAAAGGAAAGGCACACAGTGATGAATAGACGTGTGCTGTGTTTTAGAGAAAAGAGTCTGACAGAAATGGGTAGTGCATGGTAGGCACTAAGCTTAAGGTTCAGCAGGAAAGCATGTGAGCTGAGGAAGCAAGAGCCTGCGGTTAGAGCACAGTGATTGCTGCAGTTATCCAGGTGTGTGAGGATAAGGAGTCTGGACTTAGATGGTGGCAGTAGGAATGGAGAGGAAGGACATACTAAGGGAAGCACCTTTAGAACTTGGTGTGAGGGAAACAGATTAGTTGAAGACGATCTCCTCTTCCCCCCTCCTTGAAATCACTCTGAATTTAATTCTCTAGCCCCAGGTACAGAACAACAGGAGACAGGTGATGACTTCCCAGTTAGGACCTGCCTGCCTACAAGTGGTCATGAGGGCTAGGGAGCTACTTGGAATAGAATTATCTGCTCTGAACACACAACAGAACTTTTTCCTCTCTTGTCACCCTGCTCTGGAAAATAAAGTATTTCTCATCTTTTGAGGTTTCCTGTATTTTCCCCACTTTGTTCAACCCACTGAACTTTCTGAAACCACTTCCTTAGACACTTTCTTTATAATCCTCTTGGATAAAAAAGGCAGGACTGAATTCAGAGTTTTTTTAATGATCAGTCCAAACTATGATACCTTTTTGTTTGCTTCCCTGCAAGCAGGATTTCCATTTCCTAAATCCGGTGTGGTCTCCAGATTGGAGCAAGGAGAGCCATGGATCCCAGATCTGCTGGGCTCCAAGGAGAAAAAACTCCCAAGAGGCAGCCACACAGGAGATAAACGAGTGCATGCTGATCTGTTACCATCCAAAAGAGAGAGAAGAAGCTGGGTAGAACAAGATCACTGGGGCTTTGAGGATGAGAAAGTGGCAGGTGTGCACTGGGGCTATGAAGAGACCAAAACTCTCCTCGCAATTCTCAGCCAGACTGAGTTTTATGAGGCTCTCCGAAACTGTCATCGAAACAGCCAAGTGTATGGGGCTGTGGCTGAGCGGCTCCGGGAGTATGGCTTCCTCCGGACCCTGGAACAGTGTCGGACCAAGTTCAAAGGTCTCCAGAAGAGCTATCGGAAAATCAAGAGTGGCCACCCACCTGAGACCTGTCCCTTCTTTGAAGAGATGGAAGCCCTGATGAGTGCCCAGGTCATTGCCCTGCCCAGTAATGGCCTGGAAGAGGCAGCCTGTCACTCTGGACTGGTGGGCAGTGATGCTGAGACTGAGGAGCCAGAGCAGGGGGGCTGGCAGCATGAGGAGGGAGCAGAAGAGGCTGTGGCCGAGGAGTCTGACAGTGATGAAGTGGATCTGGAGGGGCCCCCGCAGGACCCTGACAACTCATCTGCACCTGTCCTGTTTAGAAGCCCAAGTGGTAAGAAATTTTTCTTCTTGTGGTTTTGGGATTAGACTTGGGGAACAGTGAGACTGGATGTGTAGTCAGGAAGCTCAATGTCACCTGCCAGGGTCACAAGAAGCATTTCTTAATTCTATGTATATTTCATTCTCTTGTGGGAAAATCAGTGAGATAATAGGGAATAAATTTAGACTTTTGAAAGAAATACCTTCAGAAAATTCAGAGTCTTGAAAAGGAATATCATTCTTTCCATTTCTTTATTAAAATATTTTTTTCCTGATTATAAAATCATTGCAGGCTCACTGAGAAAAAGGTGACACTATATTGTCTTTAAGGGGAACTAGTGTTTATTGAGCACCTCATTTGAACTTGGTGCTTTAAATATTTTATCTTTTATTCTCCCAAATCTCCAAGTCAGTTTATTATGTGTTCATTTTTACTTAGAATAGTACAGTGAAGAATTGCCCAAAGTTGGGGAAACATTTTGTAAGTCTTCTCTCTGATATTCACAATATGTGCTGGCATTTTAACAGGAGCAAGAAGTCCTAATCAACAAGCAACAAAGCTTGTTTAACACTCTATGTTGAAATGTTTTTGCCTATGGAATCCTTTTAAAAGGATTATAAACCTATTATTGTTGATATAATTTGTACAACTATGCTGTTACGGGAAGAGCACCGAAGTATGATTCAGGAGGCTTAGATTCTAATCCTGGTGATCACTAATCAGCTGGGTGACCTTGGGCAGTTATCTAACCATTGTAAGTTTCCATTTCCTCAACTGTAAAGTGGGGCATGGCAGCAGTACTACATCTCTCAAGTTGCTGTTCTTTGTGAACAGTGATCTTTCCCTTCAATTTTTTATTATATATGTGATTAGTTCTGTTCTAGCCTTGTCTTCTGCTTTTTCCTTTCTCTTCTTTTTTCTTCATTCTTTTTCTTTTATTATCACTGACATAAATATATGTAGGTTAATCACAAACACGGCACATATGCTAAATGCTATTTCATTATCTTTGTCCTTTTCATCATTTTTGTTGCTTTTTCTCGTCTTCTATTGGGTCATTAAAAATGAAATGTCCAATTTTGAATCAAAAGTTTAGTTTATTATATCTCAAGCAAGAACCAGTAAAATTAATCAAAGTATATGTCTGTACTATTGACACAGTTTTGTCATCTTAACGGCAGCTTGTTTATGCCAGCAGGGAAGCCTGGAGAGCGAATAGGAATGAAATCACAAAAGGTGTTTTCCACAGCTTGTTGAGAATTGAATATTTTTCCCTACAAGAAGTGGTCCAAAGCGTGGAAGAAGTGGTAGTCAGTGGTGCAAGGTCTGATGAATATGGTGGATGACAGAGTTTCCAAGTCTAGCCTCTAGTTTGAGCAGCATTGTTTGTACGACATGTGGTCGAGCATTGTCTTGTAAGAGGATTGGCCTGTCTATTGACCATTGTCAGTTGCATAATCGCAAACATCCTCATCATTTCATCCAGTTGGTTGCAGTAGACATCTGCTGAAATTGTTTGACCAGGTTTCATGAAGCTGTAATGGATAATAGCAGCGCTGGCCCACCAAACAGACACCATTAGCTTTTTTTTGATAAATATTCGGTTTTGGACTGTGTTTTGGCACTTCATCTTATCCAACCATTGTGCCGAATGCTTGCAATTGTCAAAAAGAATCCATTTTTTATCACATGTAACAATATGGTGTAGAAATGGTTCGCCTTTATGTCATGACAGTAAAGAAAGGCAAGCTTCAAGACAAGGTTTCTTTTCTGATGTTTAATTCATGCAGAACCCGTTTATCCAGCTTCTTTACCTTGCTGATTTGTTTCAAATGGTCCAATATTGTTGGAATAGTAATGTCAAACCTTGCTGCTAATTCATGCATAGGTTGAGATGGATTTGCTTCCACTACAACTTTCAGCTCATCATTATCCACCTTGGTCTCAGGTCACCCATGTGGCTCATTTCCAAGAATAAAATCACCGGAACGCAACTTCTCAAACCATAGACGTACTGTGTGTCCATTAGCCACATCCTTCCCAAACACTTCATTGCTGTTTTGAGCTGTCTGCACTGCATTGGTTCCACAACAGAACTCATATTCAAAAATAACATGAATTTTTGGCTTATCCATGGTTTCACAAAAATTGCTCTAAAAGAAAATGTGAAAGATGATCACAAGCCCAACTATGCATTTGAAAGACTGAGGACATACCTTCACAATAAAAATAAAACAAGACGTGTCAAAATGGAATGTCAGATATCAGCTGTCAAACTTAGTACTTAAGGAAGTTGGACATTTCATACTTAATAACCTAATAATTTCTTTCTTGTTCTTCTTTACTCGCAGAGAGTGGATGATAATGGAAGAAATTTAACCTCTGCTGGCTCTCAGGTGGTAGGAAGTCTCTCTGAAACTGCCTTCCCTCTACCTTGAGCACCTTCAGGGAGCAGAGACTATAATCACCTTGACGTTGCTTTCCTGAAAGTGCTGCCCAGGTGGGGGACCTGCAGCGCTAGCATGTGTTCAGGCCTGAAGATACTGTCTGCTCTTGCTTCTTTCTTCATTCCAGCTTCTGCCAGAGATGCATGCTTATAAGGTCCTTATCTTGTGCCCTTCAGGTCTTTGCTATTGCTGAGCTGGCTTATTTGAGATGGCAAGTGAAGAAAGGCCATAATAGGGATTAGGCAGCAGTGTGTTTCTGAAAGAGGCAGTTCCTTGGAGTTTTAAGTTATTCTTTGGGGAACTGAATTCATAAGGAAGTAGGGCTGGTGGAAAAAGAATGATCAGAGAAATTAGGGATGACTTGTGGCTGACAGCGATTTATTGGGATCTTCTTCCTCTGACCAGTGATTCTTCTAGTTAGGATCAGAATTCCAGGAAAAACTACTAAAAGGTTGGGAAAATGCATTCTATACACTTGCCTCAGAATACATAATGACTGTTTCAGTGATTAGGTGGAAAGCCTTCCTTTTTATATGGCTAAACAATTTATGAATAAAGCTCTTTGTGAAATTGCTAAAGGATATAGAGAAGCAAAACATTCTATAATGAGTTTGTTTAGATTTTGGAAACATGAAGTATTTTTACTTTTTCACCTAGGAACCCAAGCTTAGGTGATTTTTTGTGATGCAGATGATAGGACTGAGAAATTGAGGTTATAAAGCTCTGGATTGGGTGGTGCTGAAATTTCTCTTCTGGTGGCAGGTGTACACTGGGGCTATGAAGAGACCAAGACTTACCTTGCAATTCTCAGTGAGACTCAGTTTTACGAAGCCCTCCGAAACTGTCACCGCAACAGCCAGCTGTATGGAGCAGTGGCTGAGAGGTTGTGGGAATATGGCTTCCTTAGGACCCCGGAGCAGTGTCGGACCAAGTTTAAAAGCCTACAGACCAGCTACCGGAAAGTCAAGAATGGCCAAGCACCAGAGACCTGTCCCTTCTTTGAAGAGATGGATGCTTTGGTGAGTGCTCGGGTTGCTGCCCCACCCAGTGATGGCCAGGAAGAGACAGCTTGTTGCCCCATCCAGGGAACCAGTGAGGCTGAAGCTGAGAAGCAAGCTGAGGAGGCAGAAGAGGCCATAGAGGAAGATTCTGATGATGATGATGAAGAGGATACTGAGATACCCCCAGAGGCTGACATAACTCGGGCTCCAGTCTTATTCCAGAGCCCCAGTGGTAAGATTCTTTCACTTCTTAAGGTATAAATAGCAAAGGGAGGGCAGTAGGATTTAGAAGAAAAGTCATCAGATTGAGGATGGCCTCTAGACCCAGCTTTCATGGATTCTTCTTATGACCACTCATGTTTCTTGTCTGTTCAAGCAGCTCAGTGAGGGGATACAAATTATTTATGTGACTTTGCTCCTCACACTATAGCACCAATCTGAGATAGTTGCAGACTTTGTAAATTTGCTGTCATCTGTGTGTGAGCTGCTAGGTTTCCAGCCAGTTTACCTAACAGGGAATCTGAAAGCTAACATTTTCAAGTAGCATATTGTACCCATAGTAGGATGAAGGTGATTTTAAAAGTTCATACTCATTTATATGTTTTTCTTCTGTCTCCTTTATTCACATACGTGAAAAATTGATAACCCTTTTCTTCAGACACACTTTTGCAAAAGTCTGAGGTTTCTGAGGGAACTGACCCTTTGTATCTTAGCTGCTCTGTAAGAAAAAAACACTTTAGAATGGCTTCCTTCCTTGTGGGAAGAAGAGTTCTGATTTTGGAATCATACATGTACATGTATGTGAATCTGGGATCTTTTATTAGCTGAGTGACTTGGAGCAAGTTACTTAACTCCCAAGTTTGCTTATCTATGTAGACCTCCCTCATAGGGTCGATGTGAATGGAGTACTGTGGTACAGCACCTAGCTCAGTGCCTAGGTGTGTAGTCGGTATTCGGTAAATACTAGTTTTCATTTCCCTAAGTCCTTCAGATGAGCATTCTGTAAGTGTGTTCCATGGGATATCAATATATTCTACTAAAAATGGCTTTTAGGTTTTGGAAATACTCATCTTGGAGGCTTATAATACATAATGACATATTTAAGGTTCTGAGTTTTCATTTAATCTAGTGAATATTTCATGCAACATCTCATAAGGCTTTTGGGTGGAAATACTTCTTTAGGGGGTACATAGGCTGACACTCAGCATTCTTTTGCTCTTAGATTTAGTCCAGGGAATTTGGGATCCAGAATTTACCTGAAATATCTGAATAAGTACCAATTCTCATAGTCTAGGCCCAAAGAAGCCTGGCATTTGTTCTTAGTGAAAGACACTAAGTATTTTTCTGCTCTGGTTTTTTTTTTTTTTTTTTTTTTTTTTTAGACAGAGTCTCAATATATTGCCCTGTGTAGAGTATAGTTGTGTCATCATAGTTCACTGCAACCTCAAATTCTTAGGCTCAAGCCATCCTTCTGCCTCAGTCTCCCAAGTAGCTGGGACTACAGGCATGTGCCAGGACACCCAGCTAATTTTAAAAG
>CAUYRB010007637.1:0-32192 GCA_963574695.1 Propithecus perrieri | reverse complement strand
CTTTGGGGTCCCCGAATTGCAGCTGCCCACCCCCTGCTAGTCAGCGCTGAAGCCGACTGCACCGGGAGGGCCTCCGGAGTCGGGGTCCACCGTTGCCTATTCCCTGAGGTGCGCCCCAGGGCCGCCTGCCGGCCCGCCACGCGCCTTACCCACGGCGCCTCTGTGCTGTGTCCCTCCCAGCACCCGCGGGACTTTCAGCGATTTCCACGGGCAGAGCCTCTTTTATGGAGTTCCCCTCCCCTAATCCAGTCCTGGCGGTCTCCTGTGGCGAGAAGCCGCCTCCAAACTTTCCCCTGTGGACTCCTGCGCGGCGTCCGATGCGGGGAGCGCGCGCTCGGGCCGGCCCCTCCCCTCCGATGCCGACCCAGGGCCGCGCTCCGCTGCGTTCGAGATGGACCCCGCTCCTCTTTCGGCTCCCCACCACCTGTCGGTCTGCGCCACCACCTCGCACCGACCTCCGGCACTTCCCTGCCTGCGTGAGAGTGGGGTTTGGTGAGGGAAGAGTCGTCTTCTTGGGAGTCAGGACTCCCCGCATGGGAGTGCCCGCCGCGAGGCGCGGCTGTCCCGCGCTGCCTTTCCCCTTTGTCCCAACTCTCCGGTAATTTGCGAGTGTTTTTTGAGTTCACCTGCCTCTATCCGCGGGGCTGCTTGTCCCTCGCTGCCTCTCTGTAGATTCACGAAGCCAATCCTGAAGGGTAGCGCCTCACACACTTGTGGGTGTCCACGTTTTTCACCTCGCACTCTGGGAGCAGAGAGCCAGGAGGTCACCCCTAATCGGCCATCTTCCTCTCCGCCCCCCCTGAATGCAATATTATTTTTAATATCTGTAACAAACATGTAAGACAACATTGATAATTATACACTCTAAAGCTCCTAGAAAAATCTTGAAACCTTTCTTCCAATTTGTAATTTGAATCTTTCCATGTTTTGTATATGTACAGAAGCATACAGGGAAGCAAAAATACTCAGACATTCTTTTAAAAACTTATATTAATCTGTTGTATTCATAGGTCTATAGATTTCTAATATCACTGTATATATCTGTTGGTGCTTTTTTCTTGGAAGACTAGTAAATATTTCTCAAATAAATTTAATAGGATCTTATATGATTGCTGAGTTGTCAAGAGTTAAATGAAGACTGTTAATCTGCCTTTACTAATATTATGATACAATGTTTCTTCTCCTATTTTGCTCACTGAAGAATAAAACATGAATATTTCCTTTGAGAAACTTTTTAACAAGTTTGTCTCCCAGATTATTTGGTAGAATCATCTGAGAGCATAATATATTGTGCAAACGCTTAATAGGATTTTACAGTAAATTGTTTTTCCTAGAGTGTTAAAAATGAAAAATGAATAATATCCCCTGGATGTGATAGGAAAATGAGAATTTCTTATTGAATTGATGTTGTGGGAATAACACAGACATATCATGCTTTTAGGAGATAATGTATTCAATGTGTATTTGGGTTTATTATTGTTTAAAAAAATAAAGTTTAAATTTATATACTTAATGCCTTTATTATTTTAAACTATTATTTTCTGCCTAATTTATGGAAGCCTATATTAAAGAAACTAAAAGGGGTGGGGAACCTGCAGCCTCGGGGCCACATGTGGCCTTCTGGATCTGTGAGTGCAGCCTTTTTACTGAATCCAAATTTTACAGAACAAATTTTTTTAATAAAGGGATTTGTTCTGTGAAGTTTGGATTTGGTCAAGGGCCCACACCTGGGGATCTGCAGGGTACATGTCCAACATTCTTTTTCCATTTTGAATGTTCAGATATCAAATTATGTTTTAAAACTATATTGAAGTCCCACCAACAGTGTATAAATGTTCCTTTTTCTCTGCATCTACGCCAGCATGTGATGTTTTTAGATTTTTTAATAAAGGCCATTCTGACTGAGGATAAGGTGATATCATGTTGTGGTTTTGATTTGCGTTTTCCTGATGATTAGTGACATTGAGCGTTCTTCCATATGTTTATTAGCCATTTGTCTATTTTCCTTTGACCTGCTATTCATGTCTTTTGCCCACTTTTTAATGGGGTTTGATTTTTTTTCTTGCTGATTTGCTTGAGTTTTTGTAGATTCTGGTTATTAGTCCTTTATCAGATTTATAGCTTGTGAATATTTTCTCCCATTCTATAGGTTGTTTATTTGCTTTGTTAATTATTTCCTTGGCTTCGCAGAAGCTTTTTAATTTAATCAAGTCCCATTTATTTATTTTCATTGTTGCTGTGATTCCTTGTGGGGTCTTCGTCATAAATTCTAGAAGAGTTTTCCAATATTTTATTCTAGAATTCTTATGGTTTCATTCCTTACATGTAAGTCTTTTATCCAGCTAAAATTAATTTTTGTAAGTGGTGAGAGATATGGATCCCATTCCATTCTTCTGCATGTGGCTATCCAATTTTCCCAGAACCATTTATTGAATAGGGATTCTTTTCCCCAGTGTATACTGTTTTCTGGAAATTAGTACAACCTCTATGGAAACCAGTATGAAGATTCCTCAAAGAACTAGAAGTTGACCTACCAATTCATCCAGCAATCCCACTACTTGGTATTTACCCAAAGGAAAAGAAATCATTTTATCAAAAAGACACCTGCACTTGAATATTTATTGCAGCACAATTCACAATTGCAAAGATGTGGAATGAACCCAAGTGCCCATCAATTCATGAATGGATTAGTAAAATGCGGTATATGTATACCATGGAATACTACTCAGCCATGACAAAGGGTGACTTAATGACTTTTGCAACAATTTGCATGGAACTGGAGACCATTATCTGAAGTGAAGTATCTAAAGAATAAAAAAAAAAAAAAACACATCACATTTACTCACTACTGAGTTGGAACTAACCGATGAGCACACATTTGCATAGAGGGAAATAAAACTCAATGGAAATCAAGCATGGGGGAGGGGTGAGCAGGGGATGAGTGAAAACATACCCCTCTAATGGATACAATGAACACTATCTGGGTGATGGGCACACTTATAGCCATGACTCAAGCATTATAAAAGTGATACATGTAACCAAAAATAGTTGTACCTCCAAAATACTTTGAAATGAAAAAAAGTATATTGAATACCAGCATAGGGTATACTATAACTTTTCTGATCAAGCACACTCATTTATAAATACAAGTGGTATAACATAAAAATGCATTAATAGGTGACTGAAAAATTATGGATCCCAAGAAACAATAATATGAGTCTTTTAGATAGATCAAATCAGATAGGAGAAAATAAATCGAGAAAAATCCTGATGGAAATATAATGAAATAATTTCAAAAATTATTTAATAATAAAAACTATAAACTATTAACTGGATCTATATGTACATATAATGAAACTAAATATTCTAAACAATATGGAAATTAACTTCTACAATTTATGCCAGAGTATTATTTACTTCATGTATGTGTAGGCTTCTATCAAATCCATAGATTTCTATTTAACAACTGACTTTTCTTACTTCTTGCTATAGACTAAATATTTGTGTTCCCTCAAAATTCATAAGTTAAGATATTAATCACAATGGGATAGTGTTTGGGGGTGCAGCCTTTGGGAAGATATTAGGTCATAAATGTGAAGCCTTCATGAAGGGATTAGTGACCTTATACAAGACATCCCAGAGAGCTGCCTTGCCTATTCTGCTATGTGGGGACACAGTGACAGCTATTTGTGAAGCAGGAAGCAGGCCCCACCAAATAACAAATCCTCTGAAATCTTGTTCTTTTACTCACCAGCCTCCAGTTTCTGTTTATGAGACACCCCCGCCCGAGTCTATGGTATTTTTGCTATAGCAGCCCACATGAACTAGACACTCCCTAGGGATCCACTGTACCAAGAATGCCTTAAAAATATGTACTAAATTTACTTAAAATAGAAACTTGTGATAGTCAGCCTCAAAATGATCCCCATTGATTCTTGCTTGCTTCTTGCTATTCATGCCCTCCTGCAATCCACTTCATTCATGTGCGAGCCAGCCCTACTGACTTATTTTTAAAAATAAAATATGGCAAAGGTGTGTCACTTCTTAGATACGTCCGTAAATAACTGTATCTCTGTCTTGCTCGCACTTTGGCTCTTCTTCCATGCATTTTCTGATCAAGCACATTTCCATATTGTGGGCTGTGCTATGGAGAGACCCACAACACAAGGAACTGAGGGTGGCCTCTGTCCAATAGCCAGAGAAGAGCTGTGTCCTTCAGTAAAATTGCCATCGAGGAACAGCAACCACGAGTGAGCTTTCTGTGTCTTCCAACGAAATCATAGCCTAGCCTACATCTTAATAGCAGGCTTGTGAGAAATCCTAAAACAGAGTACACGGCTAAGCCACGTCTGAATTCCTGACCCATAGAAACTGGAAGAGAATAAATGTATTTTTTAAAACGTCTAAGTTTTGGGTAAATTTGTTATACAATAATAGATAACAAATGCAATGCTTTTACCTTTGCTTTCTCCATTAAAGCCAGTAAAAATCTATAACAAAGCTTAGGTGTGAAGCTGAAGCTAAGAGTTTAAAACAGGCAGGGACTTCAGTAAATCCCATCCCCCTCTTTTGTGGCAATTCAGCATATATTTTCCTCACCCTGAAGATTGAAGCAAGATTAAGTTATGTCACTACCAGTGTCTAGTGGTCTTGGATACAGAACTAGTAATTGCTAAAGAGACACATTCTCTACATGCTTTTCCTAGATTCTAAAGAGGTTATTAGCTTTTGTCACACCATGATGATCTCTGTGTTAAAATAAGCAAGTTATTTCTGAATAATTCATTAACTACTGTATATACTATCTATGGAACACAGACAACTCTAATTACTCTCCTGTTTTAAAAATAATAATAATTTGATGTAATGAATTATGTGTTTGAATTTCTCATGTTGAACAATAAATCTGTCCATTCTAGAAAATCTCAGTTCTATCTTGAAATGTTAATCCACTAAACTCAATTAAACTCACAAATACATATTTGTGTGTCAGCATATCTATGCTCACTATGATGGAAAGAATTTGCTTCCCAAAAGTAATATAAGCAATTTCAATTAAGTAGAATATTTTTTAAATTATGCACTCTTATTTCTCATTCTTACAATAATCTTTAAATTGATAAAAGTTTTAAACAGATTTGAGATGTAAGTTTTTACTGAGATTTTTCTGTTTTTTTTAATACCTGAAAATTAGACTATTCATGCATTAATTGTTGAAAGTAATCCAAAAGCTCTGGGATCTCCTGAAGATTTCTCTAAAGAGTGGGGAAAGATCTGACAAAGTATTTTTGAAGGTAGCCACAGCAGAAGAAGACAGCATTGTTGAACTGCTCTATTGTGTTTAATAAAGGGATATGGATGGAAAGGTGGATGGATGAATGGACAGACGGATCGAAACGGATAAAAGGTGAATATAAAAAACAAGGAGAAAGAAAGAGAGAGCAACAGATATATTTTATATAGCATTTCCTGTATCATTTGTCCTTACTTCTCATGAGATCTCTCTTCTGACTGAATTTGTACGAGGCGTACATCTTTGATAATTTTTCTCAGAGAGAGTGTTGAGTGGCTGTATTCTGAGTCCTGGCATGCCTGAATTGTCCTTCCTTTTGTTTGTATGTTTTCATTTTCTCACATATCTTTATCGAGGTACAATTTACATACCATAAATTCATTCAAAGTGCAAAAATCAATGATTTTTAGTAAGGTCATAGACTTATAAAACCATCTCAATAATCCAGCTTTAGAAGATTTTTATCACACCAAAAAATTCACTCCTGCTCCTTTATGCTCAACTCCTAGTTCTATCCTTAACCAGAGGCAAATACTAATCTGCTTTTTGTCTTTATAAATCTTGGTATTTCTGGACATTAATAGAAATTGAATCATATAATAGTCTTTTGCACCCTCCTATTTTTATTTAGCATATAATTTATGAGATTTATTCATATAGTACGATGTATGCATAACTTATGCCTTTTAAATTGCTGAATAGCATTCCATCACTTGCATATACCACGGTTTGTCCATCCACTTACCAGTTGATGGACATTTGGATAACTTCCAGTTTTTGGCTGTAACAAATAATGCCATTATGAATATTAACATACAAGAATGTTGTATGGACATATATTTTTATTTCTCTTACATAGATTGCCCCAAAATGGAACGACAAACTTATATAATAAATTTTGGTTTAACTTTTGGTCACTAGGGATCTGCCCTGTGTCTCTATAGCTTAGAGTTCAGATATTAGACAGAAGTTGTGCTCAAATACCTCCAATCTAAAAGGCTGTCACCTTTATTGGTGGCTATGTGTGCACGTGTTGAAGGAATGTATTCGAAGTGTTTTACAATTGTGTCGCACTTTTGCTGTTGGCTGGCAATTTTGTACCATCTGTGAGATAGTGCACACCATCACAGTTAGCCAGAAATGCATGGATAGACAGGCCCCTCTCTAATTTCTCCTGCAAATACACAGCCTTTTAGTCAATCACAGGGATGTGTGGTGGGCTTATCATAGCCCCATGGAGCTAGTTAATTTCCTGAAACTTCCTCTTAAATTTCTAGCTAATCTGCCGGTTCATTGTTTCTCAACCAGGATAAAAAGTTCTGGCTCATGGATTTGCTGGTCTTTTCCATTCATCTGCCTAAGATGAGAAACATTGCTGACAATCTCATAATATGTAATCCTCTCCAGATCTGGAGACCCAGGGTCTCACTGGGTTCCTGCTAGTGATGACTCATCACAGGGGTTTTTTTCTCAATAGTTTATAAATGGTATTTCACAATTTCCTATATTGTAATATTACTGATAGATTCAATGCTTATATGATTCTCTTTCATTTTTAAATTCCTTATTTTTCCCCTCTGGAAGCTTATAGCGTATCTTCTAGTTTATCTTCTAGTAAATCTTGTCCCTGTAGTTTAGCTGCTTCATCAGAGTTTAACACATGAAAACTTCTTTAATATGTATGTCAAACTCAGGAGAATTCACCTCCTCCTCCAATGGCCACATTCAACAAATGGTCTTTTTGAGCATCTTTTGAAGAGATCCAATGATACCTGTCTGCTCCCAGTTTCAAGGAAAGAAAGGAAACGTATATATCTTGAATGGCCATTTATTTTAGCCTGCTGCCAAGGAGTACAAAGACACCCATTCTCTCACAGGCTGTTTCAGAAATGCACTTGTGATTCCATCAACATGTTAAAATTTAGTTTCTCCAAGGAAGAAGTTTGGAAAGAGAGAGAGTTACAGTTATATACTAAGGACAGTTTTTTCTTGTCCATCCATATAATTTAAAGAATCTCTTTGACCACTTTAAATATTTGATATAATGTTATGAAAAGTCCAAATAATTTGCGACACTAGTGTAGAAAGGCAATGATAGCATATTATATTGCACAGTATACACTGCTTAGGAAGTACACGTAGAATATTAACTTCTGAGCTCAGAGATTTTTCCAACTTCTCTCTTTGCTTTATCATAACATTTGAAGATACGTCTATCTGTGTAACTTGTACAAAAATCTTCCATCAGAAGCAATCAAATTCTGACCTAGATGACTTATTTCTTTTTCCTTGCAATCTTCTAACACCCCCAAATAGTTGATTCTCTGCTAAGATGTTTGTTACCACCTATTTACAGAATGTTATAATATTCATGCATATATCTACCAAGAATCAAAAATCATACTCTAAATACAGTTTTAAAATATGATTGATCAGAATTTTAAAAATTTTCTTTCTTTCTGAAATTCCTGCTATCTGAGGAAAGAATTATGAAGGGCTTATCAGTTTCCCTTTCTGCAGGAGGATTTTACTTCCTCATGCTCTTGAACATAGGAGTGGCCAGATAAGATTTTTTGGCCACTTAAGAGTTCATACTTTAAAAAGCGGTCATTGGTTTGCCATGTTTCTTTTTCCTCAAGACCTACAACATTCCAGATATGGGCTCTTCTGCCCATCACAGGTATGGAATGAAGGCAATGTATAGCGGAGCAAAAGCCAATTCACAATGAACATTTAACATAAATGACAAATAGTATTTTTATAAGCTGATAAATATTGGGAGCAGTTCATTATCACAATAAAATTGAGCTTATCCTGATCAATGCACTTTTTAAAAAAACACAATTCTCTCAGACTTCTTCTTCTAAAAGCCCAAATAAAAGTTAACAATAAAATATTTTAGAATATTCATTTATACTATATTCATTATATTCTCTGAAAAACTAATGACAAGAGAATGTAACTATGGTAAAGAAAACAATTTTTTACATATATTTCTATTATTATTGAAATATTCCACTACTGTGTTATTGTTTCAGTTCTCATAAACTGCATTCCCAGAAAAGACACAAAATTACCCACAAAATTACCCACGAAAATTACCCACCAAAGATTTTATTTGTGTCTGGTTACTTAGTAGACCTATCATTACTCAACTTTAATGAGACCTAGTTACATCCAAAACCCTGTTGATTTTCACAAATATAAGTAATTACGAAGCCCTAGACACTGGGCTACCCAGTTACAAATTATTAAACCCAGACAGTAAAGGCACAATGATAATCCACTGAGCACTTGAAATAAAATGAAATAAATATTAAGCAACTTGGGAAACGCCAAGTAAATTATTTGGCCACAGATTACTCTAGATCAGGATGCAACAAACTTTGTCTATAAAGAGCCAAACAGAAAACATTTTAGGTTTTGAGGTCATATATCTGCTATTATGATATGAAATCAGCAGTAGACATACAATCGGTAATAAACAAATGAGTTAGGCTGTGTTGCAATAAAACTTTATTTATGAAAATAGTATTTCTTGAATTAAATAGTACCATTCTATTATTTGAGATGGAGCCTAATCTATTTATACCATTTTTATACTTATATATTTATTGATATATATATTGATATATAATATTGACATATATATTGATATATAAGTATAAATGTATAATCTCTTCAGTTATACATTTTATACTTATTAACTATATTACTATAAATTACATGTAATTAACTTATTGAGGGTTGAACTAATCAATTTTCTTCTATACAACAAATGTATATTTTAGGCCTCCATTTGTTTTGTCTCGATGTTTTATGGGCAATTGAATAAAACCAATAAAATTAACAAATAATAATTATAGTAAGAAATTATGCGTGTAAGTTAGAATCAATATTAAGTGCTCAGGCTAATTTTCTTTCAAATGCTTAAGTTACATTACATTCAAATAATTTGCTATATAATAAATTAAATTACTATCATCTTTTTTTGATAAATGTCCCATCATTTTTCTTATCTTTTTAAAGACTCTGTTCACATATAACAAAAAATTAACAAAAGAATTTGAGATTTTATTAAAATATCATTCAAGTAGGATTTCTGGTCTAAAAAATAAGGTTTTATTAAGGAGTTAGAGGAGAACTAACTACGCGGTTCCATGTTATTCACCTTAGCTAAATTCATGTATTGTTTATTCTTCTTTGTATATTTAAGAGAAAAGCATACCTTTTAAAGAAATGTAAAACAAACCAGTGACCACTGGATTTTGACCAGGCAAATTTTAATTCATTTAGGTTTTGTTTGAATGGCTGGAGAAGCCAATAATAAATATATAATACTTTGAAAAGCTAGGGGAAAATCGAAATTATATGTTTTATTCCCTAAGACTTAAGTCTAGGATTTCAAAATATTAGATTCGTATGATAAATATTGCCCAGGAATTTATTTTTATAATATATTTTAGAGGTATTTTTGGTAACATTTTTAAAATTTATTTCACGAGTATTTGTTGAAAATCTATCATGTGCTAAACATGATATTAAAGATGATAAAGGAAATTTATCATATTTAACATTTCAAAATGATAAAGAAATTTATCATCTTTAACATCACTGAACCCAGTCTAGTGTAGTTAATGAATAAACTTTAGAGAACTGAGTTCTATTATAGAAATGCAGAAAGTCTAAGGGGGTCAAAAAGAAAGAAACAACTGAGACAAAAATTATAAATGTGAAAAGATTTCTCTCATCACTTTGTAGTTGCTCAATCAGCGATCCTAATATACTTAATAATGTTACTAAATATCTTCCACATTTGAACTGGAGTAATTTTTGCTTTTTTTTTTCCCAAGGAAATAAACTTTGTTCTGGAAATGAATTGTTCTTTTTCTAACCAAGATGGACTAAGAGAGACTAAGTTTACCCTTCTGCTTAAAACAATCAAGAGAAAAAATATATATGAAAAAATGGTTTTCAGGAAACCGTACACTAGTCAGTAAAGTGTAATGATCCCTGAGAGACAGGAATATATAAGGTGAATTATATGATTGTTCCAGCTTTGGGCCTCCTTATGTCATTATTCTTATATATGTTCCCTTGGTGATTTGCAAACACCATGGTAGGGTTGAAAGGTCTGTAAACTATGTAAAAAACAACTTTTTATGTGACTATTTTATCTACTAGCTACCTCACTTCCTATTGTTTTCTTTAGTAGATGAAACACACAATATTTCACTTAGAATGATATATTTATAGTCTTTTTCTTTTCACACCTGAAAGATATTAAAAAGAAAACCTGCAAACGATAATTTCTTGTGCTTAGAGCATGTACAATTTAGTGCATAAGAATCTATTCTATGATAAAATGTTTTTCAAATTTTAACTTATTAAACTCATTGTACTTGTCAAAAGATTGTTTGTTCAAATTCCTAATAGATTATGATTTTGAGTTAATACTGTTAATAATCTGAGTCACACACCTTGTTTAGTACACTGGTTTTAAAGATAATGGAATTTTCCAAGGTAATGATCAGTGTTTTTTACACCATAATATAATGAGATCTGTTTAAACATCAGACTATCTTCTAAACTAGTCTTTCTAAAGCCCTTTATTTTATACAGTTCAGTGGTTATTAATACCTAACAATTGTATATGGTATCATAGAATGCTATTTAAATAAGGCATGAATATATTTCTCAACAAGGTTTTATATTCAAATTAAGAGTAATCAAACCATAATAACTAGATAATTTATTATAAAAATATCTCCAAACACTAGGAATTGTTTAAATCTGTATTGTTTAACCTGTAGTGATTTCCCAAATAAAAACATTATTTCCAGAAATTATTTATATTTTGTGGGCTGGTGTTTATGCTGTATAAATCATACATCTTCGATAGCCTTGCCTTCTGACTTGTTTTAGGATACATCATGCTTTTTTATAAATATGTTTTTAAATATGTTAATTTCTTCTCAGACTGTGTAATTAGTTCCTTCCTAGTCAAAGGCGATTTCCTCCATGATCAAATTCAATCAGTTTTCTATGTTTTAGATTCTGCCTGAAATAGGCTTATTTTTATTTATGAAAAATGTGCCAGAAGGTCTGCAAGTGCAATTTTGTGACACTTGTATACGCATATTTTTCCAATTTAAAATAGAATTTACAGTCAGAAATAGCAGAACAAATAGAAGAAATATCATTACGAATTTGTAAGTGCTGTGAATTCAATAGCATGGCTAAGAAAATGAATGACAACACTTTGGCAATTTGTTTATTTTAAGATTGTAGTAGGAGTGGACAGAATGTGTTTATTAAATGAAACAATTATAAATGTGGAATATATCATTCTAATGGTTTTTCACTTAGCACATAAGAGTTTATGTCGAAAAATATTGGAGACTGAGTTTGGATAAACTACATATATTGAAATGATCCCATGGTTTTCCATTTTTAGTTTTTTACGATCGTGTGCCAGTTATTGATTTATTGTCTCTAAGCTATAAATTCATCCTATTTACCTGCTCTGTGAAAATAAATTGACCCCTCTAAATACTTTCTAATTAACATCTGACACTGAAGCTTTGTCAATAAGTAAAGGCGGAGAGACATCGCAGAATAAGAAGTTTTGCTTCCTGCTATGCCTGTGCTCGTTGGGCAGGCTCCTGCACCGCGCCTGGCTTCCCCCAGCCTCCGGCTCCTGTAGCACTCACAGGGTGTCCACTGCCTGCCTTCTGCTATGCAGGGAGGCCAGCGGCACCCTGCAACCCGCTGCTTTCCCCCGCTACCCCTTTTGGACGGTTTAGTAGCAAACTGCCTCTGGTGAGACACCTACCCATCGATAGCTGGAGAAATTTCTGGCAAGTTCATCAAAGCCATTTCTCTGCCATAGGTGTGAGTTCTCTAAGGAGATCTTGTAAAGCTCATGTCTGTTTCAAAGGGAGGTGCTATTTGTTAGGTGTTCTGTCTCAGCCATAGGGGTAACAACTCTTTTGAACTGTTTTTACTATAGTCACTGAACTTATTAGAGATTCTGGACATAAGGAGCCCCAAGTTCTATGTTAGTTAAATTTCTGCCATTTCATATTTTTGCTAAATCAGCATCTTTATGAATTCACCTGTTTACCTTTCTATTATTTTAGTTGAAAAAGTATGGAGGCCAGAGATTTCGTATGATTACAATAAGGAGCAAACCAGGTACTGCGGTGGCTGCTGCAATTAGAGATGACGGGAACTGTGAGTACAACTGCCTTTATTTCACTCTTACAAAAAGAAATTGTGAGTGAAAGCGCTAGACAGCACACAATGTGATGAAGTCTCTGAGCTGAAAGCCTAATTCACATCGAGGAGGCAAAGCTGAGTCATCACCACCACCCAGGCAAAGACTCAGTTTTACTTGTTCCGTAATTGGAATAAGAGAAAGAAGACATGGGCATCTGTGAAACTGCAGAGCTTCTTTTAAGTTTTTATCAGTCTGTTAGTTTCCATTTGCAGCCTCTAAGGTAAAATGTAATTCAACATCTACATTATCTTCATGCACATGGCAGCAATATTAGGAAAACAATAAATTTCACCTAGTTTCTAAATTTGAAAATTAATTTAACCTTATGAAAAAAATGCCATTATTTTTCCTAATGGTCACTACATAAGAAAAATAAGTTTGCAACTGTGATGAAACCAATTAAAGTTTCTTTTAAAAAACATCTTGATTAAATATAACTTAACATCTCCCTCCTCCCTTATTTTAACAGATAAAAGTCCTTTAAAGAAGAGTTTGTAAAAAATTTCATTTCTAAGCAGTTTTGAATTGATGTATTCTTCAATCTTAGAGAAATCTTAAGTCTTAGAAAAGACACTTTAGGTAGTACACATTTTGTGATAGAATTTATATGCAGAATCAAAATTCACAGTGATTAAAAGTATAAATAGTTAAGAAAAATCTAGAAAATTAAATCAAAATATTTGCTTGTTTAAATAATGATATGCAGAATTATTGTTGTAGTTTACCCTGTGTATTTCCTCTTGTTTATTTTCTACCTGTAGAGTCAAAACAAACAAACTGTAAACCCTAAAATAAAAAGTTGAGAGCATAAGGCAAGATGTTCTTTGTAATAGCACCACATAACTTTAAAAAGTTACATGAAATATTTGGACAAAGAAAACGAAGGGAGCTGGGTGTCATGGTTCACACCTGAAATCCCAGTACTTTGAGAGTCTGAGGTAGGAGGATTGCTGGAAGCCAAGAGTTCAAGACCAGCCTGGGCAATACAGCAAGACCCTGTCTCTAAAAAAAATTTAAAATCTAGCCAGGTATGGTGGCATGCACCTGTAGTCCCAGGTACTTAGGAGGCTGAGGTGGGAGGATCTCTTGAGCCCAGGAGTTGGAGGCTGTAGTGAGCTATGATCATGCTACTGCACTCCAGACTGGGCAACAGAGAGAGAGCCTGTCTTCAAAAGAAAAAAACAAAAAGTAAGAAAACAAAAGAAAAGAAAAACAGAAAAAGAGTAGACATAATTTAATACCAAACACCAACAAAGAAGTTCTTCCACCTCATCTCCAGTGTAAATTTTAGCTACTGATAAAGCTTCAAAGACACAAAAATGGCTGAGATTTCAACACAATATCTGATTCACTATTAAAGGAAAAGTAATTAGAATATAGGTAAAATATCTCTATCACATTCCAAGTACTCAATATCTTGCTGTCTATAGACTCCTTCACTTATATTAATTATTTTAAAATTTGTTATAAGGGAAGGTTGCACTTTTTATTCATATGTCAATGAAATTATGTTTATGAAGCTATCTTTTGTAATAATTAAATTGTAATAAAAGTTTGAGAATCACTATTCAGATCATACTATTTAATAACTATTGACATATACACATATTCATATGCATGCATATAATTTTGAATAGGGTGCTTAGAGATGATGTATCCCAGAAGGCAATATTTCAGCAGACGTATGAATGAATTTAGTGAACTGCTGCATAATTGAGAAGAAAGAATTCCAGGTAGAGGAAAGGCAAGGCCCCTGAGGCAGGAGTCTGCTTGGTTACGGTCAAGGAAAAGAAGGGAGGCCCAGAAGACTAAAGCAGGATAGGATACTTGAGATGAAAGGAAGTAGAAAATATGGATATAAAGATAACCAGATTTTATGTAATTTAGGACCTTATAGGCCATAATATGGACTTTGGGTTTTATTTTAAATGTGATGGGAAGTCTGTATAAGATTTTAAGCATGGGTATGATGGAATGACATATTTTTAAAGGATTGCAGTGATTATAAAATATTCTACAAGCATTAAAGCTTGAAAGAAGGGAGAACAATAAGAAAGCTATTCCAGTGGTGATTTTGACTCCAACGGTAGTACTGAAAAAAAGTAGTGAATTGGTCAGAGTCAGCATTTATTCATGTATTCAAAGGGTGGAATCACTCTATTGTGCATACAGTGTATGACAGAGCTTGCAGAGTCAAAGATGGCACCTAGTTCCTTTGTCTGAGCAAATGGCTCCATGGTGGTTTTTTTTTTTTTACTGGTTTAGGGAGAGCTCAGGGAGGAAGAAATTTTAGTTTTGGACCCGCTACTCCTGAAAAACCAGTTAGATATCTGAACAGAGATATAAATAAAAGAGACATCATTATATATTTTATTTGTGAGACATCATCTATTTGCCCCTCAAGATTGACTTCATATCCTTTTCAATTTGTTCTGTGCTCTGAGCTCCATTTCCCTCTATTTTTCTTTTGGGCTAGTCAGTGGGAAGATTTAGAGAGAAGAGAAGGAGGAAGAAGAATAATTATGGGTATATATTATTTCTGCTGCCACTAGGGTCACGTCAGGCTGTAGGCGCCCTTTGAATAAAGGCCACTCCTTCTCTCAGGACAACCCTTTGTATTACCCAATTTTTTCAGGTTTCAGATACTCTTCTCTGTCCTAAACGTTTTGTGTGTAAGGGTGTTTATAACTCTTTAGTTTTTAACCTCAGTGAGCTGCATCATCTTCTGTGGTTTCCTTATTTTCTGTTCATACTTTAATAAGCCCTCAAATCATTCTAATTTGAAGGAGTGCCATTTGATTTATGTTTAGACTCATCCGCTACAGTAATTGGCACTGCAAATGACCCCATGAAACAAATAGAATTTTGAATTGGTATGTTCATATATTAAAGGATCTTAGAGATAACCACCTGGATGGTGGAAAATGGAACACAAGATCTCCATGGTGTGCAATATAATCATGATCAATCATGTGATCAACCTTGGTGGTCAGGGGAGCAGTGCAGATTGAGGTCAATGTATTGTGAGAACCAGTGACCGAGACATTTAGCTGTTATGTTAAAAATAGTGTTTATAAAGTAAGTTTCTAGAGTCGCCTGGCTTCCTAGAAAGGTGCTAAAGTGGGTACATGGAAGAAAGAGAAATTAAAAGTGATAGATGTACAATTTAGAACCTCTATGGAAATCTTACAGGGGTCCTTTGTCTTCTGGAGTAGGTGGGAATTTCAGACTGAATTTGAGAAGAAATACAGAGCTAAATTGCAAATTAAATGTACCACAATACACATCCTTGATTTTAAAGTAAGACACAGATAGGGAAGAAATAGGACTCTAAAACATAGGATAAGGTATTTTGACAGATACAGATAAGACCAAGAATTTCAAACTCCCTAAACCTCTCTTGTCACTGGAGGGAGATCTCCTTCCCCTGTTTGAAGAAAGCGGCCCTCTTCTGCATGAAAATCTTTCTGTAATTTTGCCTACAGAAATTGTCTCAAAAGTTGAAGCTTAATTTCTTCAGAACCTACTGTCACCAATCTTATTGCTGCAAGCCTTTAAGGAGAGTCATCCCAGCACAGAGTAGCATGAGAAGTAAAGGCGTATATGAGTAGACAGCCATGGAGGAAAGAGGAAGTCTCACAAATCTATTTCTGCAGGAGCCTGGGGTGTGTAAATGGAGAGGGTAATAGGAGGGATTGAGTGTGTTGGGCAAAATATAAGTTTCGATTGGCCACATTTCCTGCCCCAAGTATACTTATTCAGGATTTTGGATATAGGTTGATCTGAACACCTGGGAGAGGAGTATTTAGACTACTATGTTAGTTAATTAAGTCATAGACTCAGTATAGCCTATGGTTAATGAAGTGAAATTTGGAACTTTCCTGGTATAATATAGAAGAGAGTCCTAAGGCTCAGGAACTGGGCCCTACCACTCCCTACCCTTAATCCTGTTCCTCTCTCCCAGTGTGGAGGGACTACTTACAAAACTATTTTTAGAGTGTAGGAAAACTATAAAGTATATTGCAGAATTCTACTAGTGATAAAGGAGCTGTTACCACCTCTACGGCCACAGGGAGATGTGTTTACATGAAATAAGATTAAATAATGAGATGAAAAACAAATGGACACTAATTATTTAAAGGGAGCTGACTTGCATCAAGCCAGATTAGCTAATAGTGAGAGGTTTTAAAATGTGTTGTTTGATAGCAGAAATGATAATCTCATTAAAATATATCACCTCTGCACTTGCTTGCCTTCTAAAACCTAAATTTCTCTTTCTTTCCTCCTGACTGACTTTCACAAGGTTCCTGGTTTATGAGCTTTAATATTTTATTTTCCATTTTTATTTGAGTTTTATTTTTTATAACTATATCTAAAATCATATCTAAAATGAGGATAAAAATAGTCTCTACCTCATAAGGTACTTATAAGGATTAAAGACATAATACCTGAAAAGCACTTAGAGTAGTACACTCAATAAATTTTAACTCGTTTTAACACTAATAGGATTATGTCTATTACAAAAAACCACAGTATCGGCTAGATCAGTTTTTTAAGGTTCACCTGAATACATTCTTTCACTTTTATCTCCACATTTATATTTATGTTGTACTCTATGCATCTTGAACAATTCTCAACTGCTATTGATATTTAGCTTTCTGAATCTAAATAAATTATCTCTAATTCACCTAATGAGCATCTATTTTTATATGACTCATTTGGCATTTTAATTCTCTTTTTCATTGCTAAAGTGATTTGTGTATTTATGGCTAACTGTTAAAGAAAGCCACAGTTAGCAATAAAAAAAAAAAGATTTTATTTATGAACTATAAAAATCTGGGGAAAGAGACCTCATTATACAACTGGGCTCAATTCTGAATATAACATGGACAAGTAAGGTTTATAACCAAGAACCTGGGTGGGGTCAGCAGTTGGAAAATTGCTAAGAATATCAGGCATAAGGGGAAATTTAAACAAACCTAACAGGATTCTTCCTTAACTCAAATCAGGGTGATCAGATATCACTTGGGGCATGGTAGGAAATGAAGAATTTGATCAGATATGGAGGGGATCAAATATTAAGAGTGGCTGATTCTCCCTAAACTGACTTAGCAAGATTCTTGCAAATATTAAAGGTAGACCTGACAAGGACCAACACTAAGATCAAGTCCTAGAGAAGCCTGACTAGAAGTAGGTCAAGGAAGGCATCTTGTCATAGCTCTAACTAGCTGAAAATTAATTTTTAAAAATGTCCTGCTTTAAATATATTACTTATACTTAATAATTACACTTAAATTACTTGTTATACTTATGTAAATATTATTTGCACAATCAAAGCAAAGATCTATCAATAACCCTCAAAATTTACCATGTCCTTATCCATGGTCTGTAAACAGTCACTTTCCATATCACCAATGCAATAAGGAAAGGAACACACAGAGGAAAGGAAAATGTGGAGGCTGAAACAGCACAGGGTGTTTATGAAGTAGGACTGTTAAAACTAGAATTATCCAACTTGAAAAAGAAGAAAAAAATTGGAGGACTTACGGTGCTAGATGTCAAGACTCACTATAAAACTGTGGTAATTTCCACATTGTGAAATTATAGAAAAATAGTCCAAAGAAACAGAAATGGGATACAACAATAACACCACCACCACCCAAAACATACATAGTGCATTAACAGCCCTACCTATGACTAGTCAGCTGGTTAATGACAAAACTACCACTGCAATGTGGTGAGTGAGGCAAAGGATGATCTTTTCAGTATGTAGTGGTAAATCAGTCAAATGTCTGTATATTATGGATATACAAAAAATAATCTCATTCAATACTGTATGGTTTATGGATCTAAATACAAATCATAAACAGTAAAATCTCTAGGAGAATATGATGAAATTAGAATGGCACAGACTTTTGAAATAGTGTGCTGATAGTGTTTTATATTTCAACCTGATTATTGGTTGCATAGATATATTAACTTTAAAATAATGCATAAAGTATATACTTATTATTTTTATAGTGTCCTATGATACTTTACACTTCAAAATAAATTTACAAAAATTAAACAAGAGTGGAACTTTTGAAACTTTTCAGTGAAGGACTTCTGATATTGAAATCTCACTTAACTAATCTGATTATAATTGGAAACCTAGGGCTGTAATTATTTCCCTAATAAGTTCATATTTTCTAGAACAATATACTTAAGAAAGGTAATTTTTTTTTTTTTTTTTTTTTTTTTTGGTTTTCAATTTATTGTTACAAAAGCCATGTCCTTGTAAGTTAAACATTTAAATAACTGGGCACTAACCTACCCCTATTTCTTCTCCAAAGTCAATTTAGCTGCCTCTCCTGTGCCTACTTCTGAGTTTCCTTTGATATTTCTGAGAGTGATAGTACAAATGGTTCAAATGCATGTGGACACTGTAAGGACATACAACTTTAAAATAAAAGGCTTAATTCTTCCTGTCGAAAGTAAGGGAAAAACTTCCCTTCCTCTCTTTTCTTCGAGCACTTACTTTCAAAAACTTATCATTTTAAGTTCTTTCTTTATTTCTTCGAAATATATGTAATTTTTTCAAAAGCTAAATAAGCCATTTGCCAGCTTTATGTTTCAGAAATATCTTTCTCCAAGACCTCTGACCCGTGTCTTCAAAAGCTAGTTGTCAATGAAAATAGGGCCCCTGTCTTTCTGTTTCTGTGAGTCCCACCGGAGCCTAACTTTTATGGGCACTTCACTCCAAAACTATCTCCTGTCAAAAAGGGATGAGGATTTCCTTTGGTTAAAGCCAATTTAGCTAGCATAAATTGTCAACCACTTATGAGGTGAATTTAGGACTACGTTGGCAGTCTTCTTACTTGAGGACTATTTATCATTTATTTTGAGAACATGTGCACAATGAGTTGTATCTGTTTGGCTATTTAAAAGGTGAGATTCCTTTCTTCGCAATGTCAGCAGAATGTGCACCACATTCTGGTCCAATGCTTATGCAATAACACAGCTGTTTCCTTCTCTTCTACTTTTGCAGAGAGGTTATCAAGTTTGGAAGGAAATTTTGTTGTGAATTATATTTTTCCAAAAACATATTTCAATCATATCAGTCCTTTGACAACTATTTGCCCTTCATTTTAAACCATGAACAAATATAAATCAGTTTTGAGATTTTGACAGGAAAAGGCAAGCATAAGTCTAATATCCATGGTCAAATAATATAAATACATTGCAAACTATTGCACATGAGTATTTCAGGTATCTTATTTTCCAGGATATGAGGAATGTTATATTCAAAATTGTTAGTTTCATTTTAAAAATTTAAAAATTTCCAAATTTTGTTTGATGTATGAGCTTTGAATTACAAAACACTAAGTATTACTATTAAGAACATTGTATTTGAGTAGAAAAAGAAAAATTTGGCCTTTTGATAGAAATAATTCTGTTATCTAGAAAAAATGTTATTTTCATTATTGTTATGAATTTTTAAAATAAACTTTTTGTTTTATGACAGTTCTGTTACAGAAAAAACTTTTGAAGATAATGCAGAATTCCCATATACTACATGCCAAATTTCCTCTATTGTGTTGTTGTCTGATACATTTGTCCCAATTAATGAATTGATACCGTTTTTTAACTAGAGTTCTTACTTTATACAGATATCCTCATATTTTTGTTTTTTAACTAAGTCCTTTTCCTGGTCTGGTGTCCCATCCAGGCTACCTTATTACCTTTAATTACCACGTCACTGTAGGCAATTCTTGGCTGTGACAATGAATTACTTTTTGTTATTTTTTGTGTGCTTTTAAAGGGAATATAATCGTAGAATCACTTTCATTTTTTTCTTAGGAAGATCCAATTTCATATTGTTGCATCATCTATACTGTTTTCACATGTTCTCCTTGAATTGTCCTTACTCCATTGAACTATTTGTTAATTTTTAAACATAGAATCTGTCAATACTATCAAATAAGTTCAGAATGTTTGATTTTTAAGACTTGCACGTTGTAGCCACACGATACACATGAAATAGCCACATAAACACCAAAACTGAGAAAGACTGCTTTATGTAGTTATAAATGTCATTTTAGGAAGGTGTACCAATATAGTACTCCATCATGTGGTAATAAGTACTTTCCTATAATTATTGTTTTAGATGTACAGATTATAAGCCAAGTTTACTTTATAATGACTGTTATGTAATTGCAAGCACTATTTCTTTGTAACCTTCCAATTACTTCTAATTGCAGATGTGGTTATTGAAGTATATATGTGTTACATTCGCTAACCAGATCTTGTGCATTATATTCCTGAAAGTTAAAATGCTTATTGATCTAAAAACAATTTCTAGCTATTAATAAAAAGCTTCGAGGTGAATCTTTACCTGAATTTTTTTTCTAGTAAGTTATTTAAAAATATTTTAGAATTTACATTTCAACCATTTATGCCTAGTGAAATATGATAAGGACCAATGTTTGTTTCATGGTATCTCCTCTGAGAATACAATACGCAGGCTTGGACAGGTCTCACTGTCGCATTCAGTGTGCTCCTTTATGTTTCACTCACAGTTAGGTTGTAGCCATGTCACCAATTTTGACCAAGAGACTGGGAGTAGGAGATATGGAAATATATAGCATTGCTCACTAAATAATTTGTTTGCTTGTATGTGGGACTACAAGGCAGGCATTGCATAGGTTTTAGAAAGTACATATTTTCAAAGCCTATAATATGTTCATATTATCATGTATTTTTATTACAAAGACAGAACAGATTTTAATCATTGCATATTTTCTAAAACTATAATTTGATCTTGTTTTTAGAATAGACTAGACTATGCTATGGTTTTATGATAACAAATTAATTTAGGGATCACAGATACATAACAATATTTAGGCTTAATTTTTGCTAGTGTAAAGTCACATGTGGTTTTATAGCGTTCTTCCTTCTGGAAGCTACTCCATCTAGAAAACATGGCTTTGGAGGCCATCATAGGAAAATAGGGGAGGTATAAAGGAGGGATCTTACCTGATAACTGCCTCAGTGTGGCGATATGTATCACCTCTACCCGAAGATATGTTTGATATTTAAGGGTCTTTCCTTAGGACACTAATGCCAATCATAAAAGTAAGGTATTATGGCAAATCTTGATAATCATTATTTACTCTGAAGAGAAATTATAGTGGTGTCATCTAGGTCATAAGCTCAAAAGTCAGATAGAATGTGTTAAAATATCCTCAACTCTGTTTATTTGCCTATGTTCTATTGAGGAATACTTCACCTCTCTGTCTTAGTTTGTTAGGGATAATATAACACAATACTATAGACTAGGTGGCTTATAAACAACAAGAATTTATTTTTCTCACAGTTCTGGAGGTTGGGAAATCCACCATCAAGACACTGGCTGATTTGGTGTCTGGTAACTCATAGTAACTCATAGACAACCATCTTTTCACTATAACCTCACATAGTGGGAGGGTCTAGTTAGTTCTCTGGGTCTCTTTTATTAGGGCACCAGTCCCAATCATTAATGCTCCACCCACATGATCTAATTATCCCCCAAAGATGTCACCTCCTATCTCCAATACCTTGGAGCTTAGGATCCCAGTTGTGAATTTTGGGGAGACACATTGAGGCCATAGCACTCCCTAAAGTTTAGTTCCCTTGTCTAAATAATATTTAATTAATATTATTGTTCTAAACATAATTGAGATTGACCATAGCAATATGGATGTAAATTATAACCATTTTATGATTTTTAGATATAAAATTATTATTTCTATAATTCTATTAAATATTGAGCATGTTAACTCATAACAATGGCTCAAAAATCAAGTGAATAGTTCGAAATTAAAAGCATGGATTGTGAAGTATGAAAAGTTAACAGAAACCTAAAGTTTTAAAAATGGATTTGAAGTTACATATGTATCCATTCATTCATTCAGCAGCTATTTACCAAAAGTACTCTTTTCCAAGTGCTCTAACAGCCACAGGGATTTCGTGTAATAAAATATGCAATGCCTGTGTCCTCAATAAGCTTAAAGCTCAAGAGTGGGGGAGACAGACAAGAACCATAAAAACAAATATTTAAATGGGAAATAATTATTTTGTTAAGAGCATTAAAGACTTCTATGCAGGAGAATTGGGAAGTTCTACTTAGAATAAGTAAACTAACGGTCTCTCTACTGATTTGACATTTTATTAAGACCTTGATGATAATAAAGAAGAAGAAGTCATAGGATGATCTGCGGGTACAGCCTTGCAAGCAGAGGAAAGAGTAAGTACAAAAACCCTAAGAAGGGAATGAGATTAGTGTGTGTGGGGACAAAAGGAAGGCCTGTGATTAAAGAGAGAGTGGTAGAAGAACAGAGAATTAGGTAGGGACCAGATTACATACTATTTTATAGACCTATGTATGGAATTTGGATTTTATTTTAGGTAGTTTGGAAATTCATTGGAGGGTATAGAGCAAGTAGGCATATGCTTGAATGGCGTGCTGCTGTGCGGAAAAGGACTGTAGGAAGACAAGCGTAGAAGGTACTCATTTGTAAAGTGGGATCAATACAGTACCTATTTCAGAAAATTGTGTTAAGTATTTAATGAGTGGATATATGCAATAGTCTTAGCATTGTACCTGGTACAATAAGCACTATAAAAATGTGTGTTTAATAAATAAAGATAGTGGTTTATGCTCAGGTGTTTTCAGAATCACAAATGCAAAGGTACTAGTGATTGTTTAAAAAAATATTTCAAACAGAATACTGAAATGATAGATTGGTTATCTTTACGGTACAGAATGATTAGCACATACCATCTCTGAATATTGAACTCTTATTCTTTCTTCAGGTCGAGTTCATTATTTTCTGCTACAGAAAAATTTCTAAACTCACACCTTGAATATAACAGTTACTACTCCCAGATTTGCATTAAAATAACCAATTATAAACCTCTTCAGGGCAGGGATTATTTTTCACTTTTTATGGTGACATAATAGCTAGTAAGGTGCCTTATATGCAGATGACCATCCAAAATTGGCTGGCATTAGAAAGGAGGGCATTGAAATTACACAATATTAGAAAGAGTAGCCTTTGAGGGCTGTGAATATTAAATGGAAAATTAGAAAAAAAATCACAGGAACAGAAATCATTTGTGCATAAGTAAGACATTTAGCAATTAGTCCTATAGATACTATTCTGAAGATATTCCTTTTACTTTGAAATATTAAGAGTTTTGTGGTCAGCTCAATTTTTAAGCACTCATTAACCAATTAAGCAAAAGTCAATAGACATGGAACAACTAAGCTATACACATATTCTGATAAATCTTCTAAAAGATCTTGAAAACTATTTCTTCTCAGAGCCTGTGAATGAATTCCGTTAATTCAAATGAAAATTTCACATATATTGTACATCAAGAGGAGATGAAGTTCCTTTTATATTCAACTCTATAATTCAGTCCTGCACATTAATTGTTTTGATGTGTGATTCAAATATGCGTTACGCTTAATGCACAGTGACTTGAAAGATGAAATGAAAATAACTGAAGCTTAACACTTATGTTCCTTTAAACAAAAAGGTGAATGCAATGGAGAGAATGAAATGCATGTGTTTTACACACAGTTAAGGAGAGCATATGTGAAGTTTTATATAGCGAATGAGTTAGGGCAAAGATGAAAGGGGCAGCCTGGAGCTTTCTTGAAGGGAAATTTTTTTTCAGCTGCTTAATTCTCACTGAAAGCCTTTGGAGATATTTACTGGACTCCGCATATACAGTAATGAGAAAGTTTTATTTTTCCATTTCTCAACTCTTGCAGATTGATGATGATTTGAGAATAATTTGCAATTTAAAACTTCTAACTGGTCTCCTTGCTTTTGCCCTTGCACCCTGTTGGCAGCTAGGGTTATCCAGAGAAGCAAAAATAAAGGTATGATACTCCCCTGCTCGAAATACACAGATCCCTTTTATCACATTGAAGGTAAAAGCCAACAGTGTCACATTGGCCTGCAGAGCCCTAAATTATTCAGCCTCTATTTCCTCTCTGACCAAAGCACCTGTTTCTCTTCCCTCATCTCACTCTGCTCTTTCAAACATAGTAGCTCCTCACACAACTGCTTCATGGTCCCTGTTCTTTCTGTGCCTACTGTGTGGCCAGTTTTTCCCATGGACAGAGCGTGGTTCACTGATTGCTTCCTTCAGGTCCTTAAGCAAAGGCCATATAAAAAGAGGCATTCTCTAGCCATTCTCTTTCACTATTTAAAAATATAACTTCCCAGTCCTCGCTGCTGTCTCCTTTTCTATTCTCTTCCTTGCTTTAGTTTCCTGCAAAGACTATCATCACTGGACTGCATATTCTACGATGTGTCTGTGAGTGTGCAAGTACATGTGCGTGTGTGTCTCTATATTCTCCAATTAGAATTTAGGATTCATAAAAACATGATATTTGTTTTGTTCTCAGAATCATACAAGGATAGTTTCTGGCACAGTCTAAGTGCTCAATATAAATGTGCTGAATTACTATTTGATTAACAAATAAATGAATGATTCCAGAAAAAAAAATGGAATCATAAGGTGTTAAAAGTTTTACTTTAAACAAATTTTATCCTTATAATTCATATTTTTAAAGTTTTGGCAAAATACTTCATTTCTTCTTTAAGTTCTTTTTTTCCCGTTTCTTGCATTATAATAAAATGTCTATGATATTCACATACTGGGAAAGAAATTGGAAAATAGACTGACATCATGGATTTATAATAGTCATGGCTTTCTTTCTGTTTTTGTAAAATATGTAAATATACAAATGCAGGAACATATATTTTTTCTTTCTTTTTATGATCTGGAGTATGATTTCTATTTTTTATAATTTTGTTAAGCGGATATGATTGAGAAATCTTATGAAGGGTATGGAATATAACATAAGAAAAATAAAACAATAAATTCAACTTGACTGACTGGTAATGTTGATTTCAGAGTAGTTTTAAAAGAAGCAGATAATAGCTGATTACAAAAACTGACTGCCTTCCATTACGGAAAAAAATTATGGTTTCTCTGGCGTTTTGCTCAAAAGCAATGTTTAATTATTTCTTACAACTGCATATGAATCCATAACTACCTCAAAGTAAAAAGTTTTTAAAATAAATTTTATTTACTTCATTTTTATTCATTCATTTCATAAATATTTTTTGAGCATCTACTGCGTTGCCCACATATGCCGTGAGTATCTAATGAGAGTATGCATTTGAACTGTGGTGTTAGAATTGTGAAAAAGCAAAATCTCTGCTCTCAAGTATGTTAAATATTGGGAGAGACCAAAAGTGAATCAATAAAAATATTGTGATAGTAGTTCTAGAAGAAAACAAAATGAGATAAAGGGACATAGGCTGATAGGTGGTACCATTTTGATAAGATGATGATGGATGTTATCTCTAAGGAGAAGATATTTTAAAAGGGAGGGACTGAGCATTTCAAATCTCTGAGGGAAAGTATTTCAGGAAGAGAAACTGGCAAGTTCAAGTTTTAAAAGCTCCATATAGAAGTGTGGAGTTTGGGGCTGAAGCTGGAGCTTCTATCAGCAAAATGTACAAATTCTTCCTACTCTTCCATTGCCTCTGTGGCCTTGGGGAGTGTAACTGATAGAATAATCTAACAAATTACAAAGATGCACAGAAGAAGGATGAATATTTACCATTTTATAGTATGGGGCTCATTATATATAATCATGGGTGATAGGGATTAGTGAAATTCTATAGAATAGCAAATGGGAGATTTATATATTATCACAATTCTGCACAGTCTCCTTATTCTTTGTAACATGGAAGTAGGTTTTGTCTTCATAATTGTTGGAGATATATTTTTAACAAATAGTTCATGGCATAATTATTTGCCAAAGATATATTATTTACTACACAAACAGACCAGATACAATCAGGGCAAATTCAAACAAACCTGGCTCTCTTAACTTCACTATCCATCCAATTCTCTCCCCTCAGTTACCTAGTTCACCTTTTTCCTCTGCTTCACTCCATATTCTATCATCTCATTCCTGTATTGTCTTGACATTTACATGTTCACACACATATAAATATTATTCAATATATCTCCTAATGCATTTCAACTTAGTTTGAGCATATCAAGAACAAGAATCATATATTTGCATCTTTGTATGCTTGGTAATATGCAATACACTCAACATACAAGAGCATATTAAATATTCGTTACATGAAATAATGCTGTTAGGCAAAGAAAAATAAGGGCATGGAGGCAGGCATATACCAAGTAACTCCCAGAAACTGTGTTGTCACATTTAGGCTGGAGATTAAAATATGTGATGGACAATAATAATAATCTTGCTATATTTTACCAATTATTGATAAAGAGACATATTAATTCACTGTAGTCCCTACACCAAGCTTACGATGTTAATACTATTATTATCTCCATTTTACATAACAGAAAACTTAGACATTGCGAGGTTAAGCAACTTACCTTCATTTGTTTAATAACAGTAGAGGTTAGGTTTTAAAGTATCTGATTCTATAACTCGTATTTATAAACCTATGCTACAGGATGGGGGAAAGATTCCATTTGTAAGTGACAAAATCCCTATTCAAAGACGTTTAGAAAAATCTAAAAATCAAAATCAGTTTCAGGTAGAGTTGAATTTAGTCAAAAAATATCATTGCACTGCAGTGTTCTATCTATGCTGCGATGCTAATTTCCTCTGTGCTGCATTCTCAGGCTGGTTCTTTCTTTTAATTGTATATGTACCTTCCATCCAGAAGCTTCAGCTTACATTCTAATCTCTTAGTAGAAGCAGTTAAAAAGGGAGCATGATGTTTTCCAAGGATTGCCATGCTTTCCTAGAAGTAGGAAATCTTTAATCCCTTCAGTTCTGGATAGTCTGATTCCAATTGTCCATGTCTGGACTGTGTTCTCTTATATAAAAGGGTTCAGATGGGTCAGCTCTCGGCTCCCTGCCTGCTTATAACTATGGGTGCATCATATATCATTCCCCTCACCATGAAAACATATGGATTCAGGGTTGGGGAGAGAGAAATTTTAAGTAAAATATGCTGTTTGCAGAAAATGTATCAAACTGTACTAAGCAAACAAAAAATATATATACCTATTAGAGGTAGATAAGGGTTTCATTCAGGTCATGGAGATACAGTCCTGTGTCACTAATTGAAAGGGATATATATGCTCTGAGGCATGTGGTGTTAGGCAATTTCATCATTGTATGAACATGATGGAGTGTACTTACACAACCCTAGACGGTAGAGACTACTACACACCTAGGCTATATGGCATAGCCTATTACTGGTAGGCTACAAACCTGTACAGCATGATACTGTACTTAATAGGGTAGGCAATTATAACACAATGGTAAGTATTTGTGTATCTAAAATATCTAACCATAGAAAAAGTACAGCACAAATACAGTATCAAAACCTCATGAGACCACGGTCATATGCATTCATCATTGATTGAAACATTCTTATATGGAAAATGACTGTAACTAAATGTCAAATTAGGCCTGGGTGTGGCGGCTCACACCTATAATTCTAGCACTTTGTAGACAGAGGCCAGAAGATTGCTTGAGACCAGGAGTTCAAGCTCAGCCTGGGCAATAGACAGACCCTGTCTCTACAAATATTTTAAATAATTAGGCAGGCATGGTGGTACATGCTTGTAGTCTCATGGATTCAGGAGGCTGAGAAAGGAGGAACACTTGAGCCCAGGAGTGTGAGGTTGCAGTGAACTATAACGATGCCACCACACTCTAGCTTAGGCAACGTAGCAAGACCCTGTCTAAATAAATAAATAAATAAATAAATAAATAAATAAATAAATAAATAAATAAAATGCCAAATTTAGAAGTTGAAATTATATCCTACATGATAGAAAATCATTAATCATAGATTATAAAAATTTATTTTTAAAGAATTCTATGGGCTCTTTGAGGAAAGGCAGTGAGGAAGAAAGTGAGATATATATATAATGATTTTATATATATATATATATATATATATATATATATATATGCATCCCCAACATTAAGAATGGTAACTGACACAGAATGGGCAAATAATATTCTAATATACTTGCTGTTTTAAAGCTAATTTAACTGATTTGAACAATAGGCAGGATAATAAGGGAAAAGATTATTGCATCCTTTCTGGTGAGATAGAACAAAAAAATTTATTCTAATCTTTCCTCTAATCCTGAGACTGATAATAATCTCTCTTATTCACTCTCAGGATTTTAAACTAACTCCTATATTATAACTCTCTATATACTGATAAATAATATACCTGAATCCTCTGCCTTAACTACTTTTCTGAATTTCATAGCCATATATAAAACTTCCTTCTAGACTAGATATCCCACAGGGACCTTAAATTAATTATGATTAAAAGCGAACACATTGCCAACTTTCCAAAGCTTGTTTTTCTAAATATCCATTTAACAAATTGCAATACTTTGTTTGTCTGGACCTTGTTATAACAGCTTGGAAGCTAAAATCATTTTGTGTCTCTCCTTCCTATCTTTCCACAGCGAAAGAACAAGTGTCATTTTACGAGCAAGTTTTCTAAATTCTACTACTTCACTGTCTGTCATATCCCTGTGCTCCAGCCTTATCAATTACAGTTACTTACTTGATGTCTTAATTCATGTCTGTTACCTGGATTATCAAAATAATTTTAAAGTTCCTTCTTTAGCTGGGATTTCATACTCACCAAGCCTCCTATATTTTGTCATTTTTTTTCTTTCAATCAGTATAAATTTAGTGGCCATGCATTTCATTTCAAGAACTTACACCCTGGGTTGTCCCCTCTTAACCTATTTTCCAAATCGTAATCTAGTGTGGTTTATCCTACCTGCTTTCTCTTCCCTGGCCTAGCTGATGTTGCTAGACAAAGTGGAAAACTTGTCGCTGTTCTTCTTTTTTGAATATTTTCTATTTAGTGACTAAGAACACAAGAAGAGGAGACCTCATGTTAAATTCATCTGGTAATGTTAGGCTCTGTGGTCCCAGTGGTTGGTTCCATGTCCTGTGGTTCTTTGTGTTGTGATGGCATTATCCAATCTTTGTGGAGAGTGGAAAGGTGAAGGGAAGTACATTTGAGAAACAAAATGGGGTAGAATTGTGTTAGTGTATAGAAATTATAATTTAGAAAATAATGAACCAAAGATGACTCTAATTGTTTAGGCTGAAGTCAGGGTGCCTGGTGTCCAATAAACAATCTGGACTTAGTTAGGAGAGATATTGCTCAAAAGGATTATCGCAATGGGGAGGCGGGGGAAGGGTAGATGGCATTAGAGGGAACACTCTGAACATAGCTCTGTAAATGTCTCGAGGGTCAGGCAAAAGGATTTTCTTTTACAGAAAGGAGTGAATGAAACTAGAAAGAACTGGGTGTGGGGAAGCGGGATGAATGGGTGGCATGCCTGGGTAGTGGCCTAAAAAATTTTGCATAATCTATCACTGAATAACCGTGGGACCCATTCTCTTACATTATTCCTTTTATTCACTGGACTTCATCCAGCTTTGCCTCTCTATAATGTCAGACTCACTGCACATGTATAGCCTTTAGTCTTGCTGTTCTCTCTGCCTAATACATCTTTCTTCAGATCATCTATTTTTGTGTGTAGTTTTTTCTCTTTTTTCACACAATTACGATCAATGATAATTCCAGCATTCACTGAAAATTCTCTTACCCTGTTTTTATTTTCATGTTTCATCGGTGCTTCATTTTCTCATCAGTAAAATGGAACACAGGGTACTTACCATAAATTAGTTAATAAACATAATAATAACCAAAGAAAATACTTAGGATCTTTCTCAGCACATAATAATGATCATAATCACTGTCATTACCTAGCACACCTGCCAGAAGAGTGTTTTATTTCTTTATATGTATTCTTGCATGGTGTCCTCCTGCAATTGAATGAATGCCTGTGAATGCAAAAGCTTTGTCTTGTTTACCCTTTTATCACTGAGGCCAAGTATAGTATCAGGCATGTAGTGAGGAGTCAATAAATATTTATTGAATGAATGATTTGTGTAAGATATGTATAGTCTTAAATCATAGTGTGTCTCTATATTTGTGCTTTTAGTTTTCAAGAGGCACAGGGATTCTAATGTCACTCAGGAGGTGGTATTTATCTTAAAGCAAAACAGAGAAATCAGGGAAAGAGAAAATCAGACCAAGATATCAAAGCACATTGGAAAATCATTTATCACCATTCAGAACATAGAAGTAGTTCCAGTGACCCATACACAACTCTAATGACCCAGACAGTAGATAGGGCAAGCTAGTAATTTTGCCGTTGTGTTTGACTCAGACATCTGTTGTTTTTTGATCTAGTAACTTATACTTCTCGTGACTGTTTCTTCCATTCTGCTGCTCTTTCTACTTTTAGCACTTCTTAACTACTCCTTCCATTGCATTGTCTATTTATCCGTACCTAATCTCTTCCAAAATAATAGATTGATTTGATTACATAATCATCATCTGTGGCAGATGATATCATCTTTGGTTTTCTATTTGATAGCCATCACCCATATTTCTTGCTAACAGAAGCTCTATTTTTTGTTTGTTTGTTTTTTTTTTAGGCTACAACTGTCAGCCTTGGTGATTACTCATCACTGTTTTAGATTAATCATGCATGTATAATTACCTTTGAAATTGATTATCAATGAGAAATTAAGAGAGCTTCTGAGAAAGTTTTGCTTCCTAATAACAAGTGAGAATGTCAGGAGGAGAAAATACATTTGCTCCTATTCCCTTTTATTTTGCACTGCATCCTTTCTGTCTTGGGAGCACATAATGCCTGATAGTCATCTTGGAACTGAGGTTGAAGCCTGAGATCTAAAGTCAATATTCTGAGGAAGGTGGTGTGTAGCAATAGCGATAGGTGTATTCTCAATGCCATTCTTCAGTGGAATAACGCACATCCAGACATCGATTAAGCACACAATACATTCTTTGATGTTCAAGCCACTTTTAGCCAGGTTTCTGTTATTTCCACTTGAACAGATACTAACTGATACATCAGCCAACATATAATAACTATAAGCGACTCTTTCCTCCGGACAGGACACCAGAGACATAAAGGAATGCCTTTAATTTCTGGGAGAAATGGTTGGACCAGCATGCTTTGACCATGACAGCAGTCACAAAATTTAAAACATGACCAATAATATATAATGGACTGTCCATATCCTCTGTTCTCAGAAGGCAGCTGTGGGAAGAAGAGGAACTTAAAGATATTCCAACTCATTTGAAAGGCATACTGACATATTATATTTAAAAGGTGAAGAACCTGGCCAGGCACGGTGGCTCACGCCTGTAATCCTAGCTCTCTGGGAGGCCGAGGCGGGTGGATTGCTCAAGGTCAGGAGTTCAAGACCAGCCTGAGCAAGAGTGAGACCCCATCTCTACTAAAAATAGAAAGAAATTATCTGGACAACTAAAAATATATATATAGAAACAATTAGCCGGGCATGGTGGCGCATGCCTGTAGTCCCAGCTACTCGGGAGGCTGAGGCAGGAGGATCGCTTGAGCCCAGGAGTTTGAGGTTGCTGTGAGCTAGGCTGACGCCACGGCACTCTAGCCAGGGCAACA
>CAUYRB010007636.1:0-89413 GCA_963574695.1 Propithecus perrieri | reverse complement strand
AAAATTAGCCGGGCATGGTGGCGCATGCCTGTAGTCCCAGCTACTCGGGAGGCTGAGGCAGGAGGATCACTTGAGCCCAGGAGTTTGAGGTTGCTGTGAGCTAGGCTGACGCCACGGCACTCACTCTAGCCCGGGCAACACGGTGAGACTCTGTCTCAAAAAAAAAAAAAAACAAAAAAAAAAAAAGAAAAACAATCAGAGGCAATCGGTTAACAATGTTGCTGCCTGAGAGAGTGATACCAGTTGGGAAAAACAAGAGGCTAGACAAAAAACTTAAAGGTGGATCTGGGGAATCAGACGTCCATAGGAAGCTTTGAAAAGCTCTGACATATTTTTGGGGATCTAGGAACCACATGCATGTATAAGACTGTGTACATGCCCAGGAAAGACCTAAAAAACCCTGTCCTCTCACCTCTAACCAGGTGACTCTGAGGTTCCATAGAAACAAAAAGTGAAGACCAAGTCAGGGTTGTAAATTGTCAGAGTGTTGAAGGTGTGCCCTTATACATACACACACAGAGACCCTTTGCAAAGGATGGAAAACTTAATGGTCCAGAGATTTAAGGAAATCACTGACCAGTCATTAGTTAGCCACTAAGCAACTGAGCAGATATTTTAGTACCTGTATATGACAGGGAATACAGATTTTACAACATAGTGCAAGAAATGTACTAAACAGATACATAGAAAGTAAAACAAAACAAGGCAAAAAAAAAACAAAACAAAAAACCAGCAACAATGATAAATCCATGTGAGGTTATCTGAGTTGCCTTATTATATTATTTAAAATGTACAATTTTCAACAAAAAAAATATGAGACATGATATCTATGGGCAGGAACAACCGGGGCAAAATGACAGAAGCACAATGCCTCTGACACCTAGAGAAGAGGAAAAGTTCGAGAAAGAGCTAAGATCTCACTAAGTGCTCCTCAGAGTATATGGAGTTCCAACTACATTTAGCCAAGGATTTTTAACAGTAAACGCTTAGGACAAAAGAAAATGACTGTCTTGGAGAGAGAAAGAGAATGGGGGGAAAGACTATTTCACTCTTCTTTAAGAATTATGAGGAAAATAGCTTCTTCTGACAAGATAAAGCCAAGCTATGGATAATTTTATCCACTCTTGAGGATAGTCTTTTATTTATTTATTTATGTATGTATGTATGTATTTTTTTTTTTATTTATTTAGAGACAGAGTCTCACTGTGTCACCTAGGCTGGAGTTCAATGGTGCAATGACCATAGCTCACTGCAGCCTTGAACTCCTAGGCTCAAGGGATCTTCCCGCCTCAGTCTCCCAAGTAGCTAGGACTGTAGGCACACGCCACCATGCCCTGCTAATTTTTAAAATTGTTTGTAGAGATGAGGTCTCCCTATGTTGCCCGGGCTGGTATCAAACTCCTGGCTTCAAGCAATCCTCCCACTTCGGCCTCCCAAAGTGCTGGGATTATAGGCATGAGCCACTGCGCCCAGCTAAGGACAGTCTTTTAAACAGATTTTTCTTTACTTTAGGCCATGGGGGAGAGAGAAAACTAGACTTCTTTAGGCAGGGAAAATCCTGGCGGGAAAACAGAAGAATGTTAAAATAAGGAGGATTGCATTTAAGGTCCAAGTTATTGATAAGGGAAGGTGGTGAGGAGAGATATTACATAAGAACAGGACTCGAACTTGATTATGTGGGGGGAGAAGAAAAATGAAAAGGGTGTGTCTGTAATAAATACCCTAGGGACCTGGATTGGTATTTGGATGGTGTGGTCCTTCACCAAAATGGAATTTATAGGGAAGTGGACATGATAGTGGGGGACAATGGCCTTTCATTTGGAACATTCAGATTTTTAGATGTCTAATTTTACAAGTGTAGAAATGGGGAGTCTGAGACAAAGTGATCTGCAGTCAGACAGTTACTCATTGAGTTAGTGAGAGGACCAGAGAGGGCCAGGACATAACTTGGACTCAGGTCTCACATCACCAGGCCAGTGTATAAAGTATACAAGGCAAACATACAAGTTTTCTGAGTCCGGTTATATTAAAATAAGGGAATTAAAATGGTTCTCTGAGAATTCGACTGTAAAGTCAATGAATGCAGAATGAATTAAAGGTATAAAAAATAAGAAGAATTTCTTTTTGGAGAAAGAAGTGTACCCAGTTTGGTCTTGGAGACAGGAATGTCTCCAGTTTGTTACTTCACTAGACGTGAGTGAATGTGTATCCGAAAAATGGTGTAAATCACAAAGGGGTTTACTCAGTTGAGAAGTATAGAAATGGAAGATCACACAAAAAATGCATTGGCATCACCCACCCAAGCATTTTGCAGATGAAAGGTGTACCAGTTCTTTGACCCAATTCCAGTCACATTCCAATGGCAAGAAAAAAGATTTTAAACAAATAAGACATAATGTTATAATTAAGTTCTCATACTTCCCAAGTAAATTGATATTATAATTTTTCTTCCTGGACACTGGCAGAGAATGCCCTAGTCATTTCAATTTCAAGCATTCTAGCCTTTGGAAGAATTATTTTAGATTGTGAGGTAAAAAGTTTGTATTCTGGTCTATACATTAGTTTCTGCAAGCATGGTGTGCTGAATATTCTCCAGTTTTTCTGGGATACTAACTTTTATGGATTATGTTACCTGGATCCTTTACCCTTTGGCTTTTATTCTCATTTGGTTAATGCGTGGTGCCAGCAGGAGATTAGAAGGCAAGATAAGAAAGATGGTGCAAATTTATTTCTGCAACATCTTTTCTGCTAGGCTCAAGGTTGGCATTGGCTACATTTTCTAAGGCCAAGGCTTATAGTAGAGGAATCTTGGTCTTCGACTATAGGTTTGTTTAGGTTCTGACAACCACTCCATCCGCTTGTCCCTTCAGGCCTAGCTTTAGAACTGTTTTCCAGTTGTAATTAGCCTAGAGGCGTTCTATTGTTACGGCAGGGCTGACTGAGAATAGACAGAGAGACACACACAGAGATTTTGGCAAAACAGGTTTTATACTTCTCTCCTGCTGGCCGGCAATTTTGGCCCAGAGGGGAATTTGCTCTCCCCAAACTCTGAGCACCAGACAAAGAGCATTGCAGTCTTTTATACACTCTGCTTAAGGAGGAGGGGCATGGCTACAACAGGGTTAACTTTAGCGAGGCAGAGTCCTAAGCTCCTTTACAGCCTGGTGCACTAATTGCTACAGGTGATTTACAGGGGGGGGGTGGCAGCTGCAGAAGGGGGGGAAGGTCGCAGGGGAGGAGGGGGCCCAGGATAAGCAAGGGAGGATAGGATAGGATAGCAAGGGAGAAAGCCAGATAGTGGAATTTCTAAGAATTCCACTTTGGTGGAATTTGCCAATCTTCCACTTCACTATCATTCCTCATTGGATTATCTTAACCCTGCTCACACTTTTGAAAATTGTTCCTTTAAAAAATTATTATCAATAACTTCACCTGAGTGTGGCATCTGAAGCCCAGATTGATAATATAAAGTTAGTGTGAGTTGACCCCTGACTGGTGGATACACACTCAATTTATTTATATAATCATCTATTTGAGCATACAGGATGAATGACTGATTCTGGACAATAGTAAATCCCTCAGTATTCTAAATGGCCTGATAGAACCCTTAACTTTGCTGAGTGACATTCAATATACTCCACAGGTCATGGTTGCTACACTTGCTCATTTACCAGAAGAACTGAACTGTGGAATATAAAGAGACACCCACTTATCATCTTGGGGCCAAATGCATTCTTCCTTATTTTCTTTGTAAAATCCTAGCCTTACTTCCTTATGATCATCGGGGTCAATTTCCCCTACCAGGATAGTGACCCCTTCCTCACTTGCCAGTCTCTTGGAACAAGGAGCTTGAAATGTCTGGGCAGTAATCATAGTTTACAGTTTAATGGACCTCTTCCTATGTTCCCTGTTAGAAACATTTTATTCTGGGATCTAACACATCTAAGCCTGAAGATCTTAAAATTATTGGGAAGGGAAGCACAGATATTCCAAGCATATCCTTGGAATTGATGGTTAAGATTATTCCTACTTCTACCCTGTGGTTACTATATTCATTCATTCTACCCATTGTCACACAGCACCATACATTGCTCATTGATTTTGGTTATATACAGTGACAATGACACTCCACTTACACAGCATGTCGTTTTCAAGTCAGTACTTCAGCTGCACCCTTAAAAAGTTGCTCCATTTTTATGTCAAGCTGGCAACTTCTTGGTGATACAGTATGAGACAATACTACAGAGACCTATGGCCATTTGCTGATTGCCTCATTTTCTTTATTATAAGGTTGGTCCCTTAGTACAATGTGAGACTATGTGAGGTCCTATATCTGTGTGTATTCCCTTGAGCAGCTATCTTGGCTGATGCTATTTAGGTAGGAAGGAAAATTCCATACCTGGAATATGTGTTGAACCCCGTCACAGTGAATCACTGCCCCTTCCAAGGTGGAAAGGGTCCGATGTAATCACTTTACAACCATGAAATTGGTTGGTCTTCTTGAGCCGTGGTGCTTTATAGGAGACCCAGGATTAGTCTTTGTTGCTGACAGGCTGAAGATGTTTGACAGAACCAGTGTGTTGGAGTGCATGCTGTTGATTCCATGCATAACCTCTATTCCTCCACCCTGGCTGCTCTGTGAGCTCACTGTGCCAGCTAGAGATAGCTGATAGCAGAGGATAAAAATTTCTAACTAGTTAAATCATTCCGAATACTTGGTTTTTTTTAGCATCTCTTCCATGGTTACAGTCTCAGGTAAGCATTGCCTTATGACACAAAAATCTTTACCTTTTATGCCCACTCCCTTAGGTCCATCCACACACATCTTCCTCGGACTTCTTTGTTGCTGATCTTCCAATTAATGATTGCATAGGCCACTGATCAACTGTCAAGCCATTTGCTACTCTCCATGAGATGCTATATTCTTACTTCAGGCCACATATCTTTTCATGGAACAATAGATGATAAGATGCATCTTTTGAAGGACTGCCTATGTGGAGGATTTCTCCTAATCCATAACATTCAGGGCCACCATTGAGTAGGACTCTAGTGCTGTAGTAGTTTACTGTTGGCTTGCATTCCATACTGAACTAACCCATGTATGAACTATACTCTTCCTGTTTCCTTTTCTAATAGCTAGTCATAAAGGCCCTCCCAGTGATGCCATCAGTATGAAGTGAGGGAGAGGTTATCATAAAACAGTAGAGGATAGACTGCCTTGTTGGGCTGTTTACTTATGTGTTCATGCACTGCTCATGCCCAATCCTGCATATACCACTTTCATCTTATGGTGGAGTGCTACTGGACTTGCTTAGTCTATGATTTGGTGGATCTGACAGAACCAGCACAATTTAACCAGTTAATGAATACATGGTCACTTGATATTCCCTTGCACCAGCATATATTTAAGCACTTTGCTGAATGGAGTGTCCTCTGGGTTTTCTCAAAGTATATACTCTGTTGGTGGGTTTTCCAGTCTTGTGTAGTAGATCCACTCTACACATGGATATTCTCCCAGTTCCTTCTGGAAAATGTTTTCTGCCTTGTAATATGTTTTCAGGTGTAGTCGCTTTCCTCCCTTAGCATGTCCAGCACCCTCCTTGCTAAGTCATGTTGTAACTGGAAACTAGCTATTTGTCTAGGAATGCTAGGAATTGTCAACGAATGCTAGTGTCAGAATTCAATCAATCAATCATTTGTCTGAAGTCCAGGAGGAGAGATGGAATAGATCTTAAAAGGGGCTCATAATGAAAGCAAGGTAGAGAGAGAGAGAGAGAAGGCAAAAAAGGAGGAGGAAGAGGAGGTGAAGAAGGAGGAGAGTCACTTCTCAGACCATTCTCACATTTTATTAGGGAACTTTTTCTGGGAATACCTCTAGTATATTTTCTCCAATAGTTTATTGGACATAACTGGGTCACATGGCATATTTAGATCATAGATTTTGCTCTTACCTTATATCAAGGCATCTCCATGCAATACCTCATAATACTCAGAGGTTATTCACAGAGAAGAGAGAGAAATAAGTGTTGAATAGGCAGCCATAGTGCTGGCCACAGAAGCCTTCCATAGCACTTACCATGTTATATTGTTTTGTTCACATAACTGCCTCTTCCCTTAGACTATGAACTCCTCATAGACACAGATAAGGACATTCATTTTTATATCTGTATTACCTATCATGGGGCCTAACCTATTATAGGTATACAATATTTTTAAAATTAATAGATAAAAGTAATACATAATGGTCAAAGACACCATTTGGAAAAAGATTGGTCTAGAAGAACTGAGAAGATGGTCTGGTCCATAGTAAAATATAAGCTACTGTCTGTTATAGGCTTTTCAGTACTGTAAGGATGCTAGAAATCTTTCCTTTTGAATCTGCCACTTCTAGGCCCAATATTTCCATATCAGTCATGTTTTGTTAAATGATTTTTAAAAAGTGAACTTCTGTAATGACACTTTATTTTAGAAAATGTATCTAACTTTAAGAAGAGCCAAGATTCAGCTTTAGAAGATAAAAGTGTCATTCTTCATGGTGTCATCATAGTTTCATGACTATTTTGCAAAATTGAGTCATAGACATTGCAATTTTCTCCTGGGATGCTGGGAGATTGAAATACTGAAAGTTATGATATAAAATTAAAAGTTTTAACTTTATGTTTGAAGGTGATCTAAAAGTTTAAACCTTCCCCCAAACCCAATTAAATATTCATTAAAATCAGGTATGAGTTTATGAATACAAAAATAGTCTTCAAATAATATTTTTTCTTTTTCTTCTCAAAGATAATTAATGGAAGAGGAATAATTATGTGTTCTCTTAGTTTTAATTCATAATAATTACAATTATATCATGCATGTGTTATTCTATATACACAATACTGTTACTTATACTTTAGGTAATCTATTTCTCAGAAAAAAATCAAAGATGCTTTGAGCTCTAGTAATTTCCATTTTTGATTACATTAAAATAATTGTTCCATGAAATAAAGAATGAAATAATAAAAATAAATGAACATTTTAGCCTCATTTGATTTGAAGCATCATATTTTATCCTGATAATGCAGGTATGCCTTTCTGTTTATTCTATAGAGTTAGTAAATGTATTGCCTTAGAACACTTTGAATAATTCCTGATTATAAATCTAAAAACCTATTATTTCAATTAAACAAAATGATTTAGCAATTCTGTCAAGAACTTGATATCTAGAAATATAATTCCACTATGGGAGCTTGCTATTTTCTAATTAGATAGAGAAGAGTAGGTACAAATTTTAAAGTGAAAAATTATATGATAAACATAGTTTGAGAAGTTTTATTTGTCAGTGCTAAAGGATCTTGATGAAAGAGTTTTGCCATCAAGAGAAGTAAAAGACAAGAAGGGCCAATATCAAAGGCAAGGAATGCTAGTGTCAGAATTAAATCAAGCAAGATTTTTTTTTAAGAAAAATGTTAAAACCATAATCAGCATAACATCTAGGAGTTTTACTAAAGTCCCATAGCCAGTGAACAAAAGGAAAATTCCTGGGTTAACATCATTAGGAAGGATGAAAGGATTCAGATAGCAGACACTGGAAAGACTGGATCTCAGCATAAGGGAAAAGGAAGAAACAGGTTTAATCACTCTAATCAAACTAGCCAGCTATAGATAGGGAAGCCAGGCACAATGGGACTTTCCAGAGAAGTCCCAGTTTTCACCCCTGTCCAGGTTAGTGTCCATGAGTATAGAAAATGATTGCGCTAGTACAGATGCCAGAGGCGAGACCCTGATGCTAATTCACCCCAATCTGATTTTCAGCAGTAGGGCTCTTACATCTTGAAGTAGATCAATGTTGGCGTTGTTTAGAGAGGCACAAAAAGCAACAAAAATTACCACGAATACATTATGTATTGCTATAATTGTTCTATTTTATTATTAGTTATTGTTGTTACTCTTACTATGATTAATTTATAAATTAACCTTTATCATAGGTATGTATGTATAGGAAAAAGACAGGATATGTTGGGTTTGGTACTATCTGTAGTTTCAGGTATTCACTAGGAGTCTTGGAATAAATCTCCTGTAGATAAGGAGGGGCAACTGTAACTGTCTTAAGAGTAAAATTTTTCCTCAGTGATAGAATTGCCAGCTATGAGGAAACTACCCTGAGATTAGTTCTGTACCCACAGTTTTGTTTTGTTTTGTTTTGTTTTAATGGGTAATGAAGACTAATGAAAATATATCAAATCTGGAAATTGTTGTAGCCTTTAGTAACCCCTTTAATGCTTTCGGGTCTCGATTTTCCCAGATGGAAACACAAAGGGCTAGAACTCTATTATCTTTAAAATCTATCAAGATTTAGCATTCTGAAATCCTTTTTCTCATTGCTCTTTCCATTTTCCTGTTTTGTGATCAAATCTACCTTTCGTATTCCCTCCACTCCATCCTGGATAAGTTTGCCTGCTATTTCTTGTCATCTTTGCCACACAGGAGACGCCTCTAGAGACTGTCAGAGACACTACATAATTATCATCAATATCAGACAATAGGCCTTCATCAATGAGAGAAGTCTGAGCAAGCATGAAAGTAACAGTTATTGACTGAAATAAATGGGCAAGCAGTATCACTAAGACCAAAATGTCTATCACCCTGGATTATTGGCTCTGTTTTTCTTTTCCTTTCTTTTCTGATTCTTTTTTTTTCTTTTGTATGTGAGAAAGTTCTAAGCCTGTTTTGCCCTAAATATATAAGAATGACAAATCATAAGACCTTCCTGGTTTCTCCTACTTACCTCCTAGCTTGCCAGGCACTAATAGTTCCTAATGAACTGATTAGCTGGATACACAGTGTGCCATTCACCTCCAAAATCCATGCCTCCAGTAGTATCTTCTGCTTGTGTTTAAATATGTTGTGAAATATGTGTGTGCGTGTGTACATATATATGTATATATATATATATATATATTTCTTTTTTCTGTTTCAGATTTAAGGAGAAGTCAAAATTTTTCTGCTCGTGCTAAAAAAATCAAATGAGTGATGAATGTGACATTTAAAGATAGAAATTACTTACAGCGGAGAGAACTAAATGTAAATGATTCTGAATTTAGTGTGAGTATTGTTATTCTTCTTCCATAAAAGAAAAAAAAAAATCCTCGGTGTTATTGAAATGAATCTAAACCCCAACTATGGTCATTTTCAAGGGCTACAGGTAAGTTTTCATTTAACACCAGATATTCAGTTCAGATTATAGAAAGATGAAGAGAGAAAAACAATGTAGCTTTTTGTTCAGAGAAAAGGAGTTTACATTTGTGAAAGGCAGGAAATGAGTCACACATCAGAAAGGTGTGGATAAGAAAACATGAATTTATGGACCAGACTATTAGCGCCATGCCCTACATTAGGTGCAAAAATCGAAAGTGAATGTGATAAACTGTTGATATTTCCATGCTCTAAAATTCTGGCAGTGCATAAGGATATTGGGCAAGCTATATTAAAGTTTAGAACATGACTGTTTCTAAAACTGTCAAGAGTGAAATAAACTGGCATTTAGTAGGACAAGTTAATGTAGTGGGAAACCCAATAGAACACATGTTTGGGGCCTCAGTGGGATTAGGTCCACAGAGTCCTAACTGTGTTTATCCTATACAGTAATACTCTCTCAAGCATGAGGTATCCAGGGCTCATTGTCTGTTGAAGGACCTCCAATGAAATGGAATTTACACATGAAGTAAAAGAATATTAAGAAAAAGATCACTGAACCCCATGGTCTTGTCTGTTACTTATATCTATATGGAGTAGTGTGTACTTTAAAATTGCTGCTTTCCGAAGCCTTGCAAAGCTTCAATATTTTAAAGTTGTTTGTGACAAGACCTAGAATTACTGCTTAGACTTTGCAACTACCAATATATCTGCTATTTTTATGGAGGAAAAAAAGAAAAATGAAAAGACTTGCAAACTTATTTTACTATTTAAAAATACTAGACAATACCTGTTCACTCATTCATTGAGTAAACATTTATTAGATATTTCCATATTCTGTGAAATGTCCTAGGAAATGGAGAGAAAAAAGGGTACATACTGTACCTCTTTTGAAAGAAGTTACAATATCTAAGAGGAGACAGATCTGTCAACAAAGAATTCAATGCAATGTGCTAAGTGTAAGCAATATTCACATGACCTATAAGGTTATGTCCTGGGGAGGGGAGAAGGCCTGTTTGCCTGTCTTTAGCATTTCTCTATCAATACACTTGTTTTCTGAAGTGTCACTAGTAATTTGCAAAAACAAAGAAACACACCACAGACACTAACATTGGTGAATGAGTTTCTTTTGTTAAATTCTAGAATGTATTCAAGTTTATTCTTATATGCTTACTTGGAGTCATTTGCCTTCTGATGCTTTCTTAGACAGGGCAAATGTTTGAGCTTGCAGAAAGGGATCGTATAGGACCTTACTCATCTTTCCTATCTATGTCACTACCAGAATAAAGTACTTTAATAGCTCAGAGGAATAAGAAAAAGCATAGTATTACAAAGCTGATATTTAACTTCCTTTTCTTTTCAATTTTACCTATGATAATTTTTTATAAAGAGAAAGGGGAGTATTATGAAAAACACACACATTGTGCTATAATTTTCTTTAATCCTTTGTAAAATGGGTTTTCTTTCAGAGGGGAGAAGGTTCATTAAATTCTGGGCATGAAAGAGAGAATATGTCACTCATGAAAGTGCCTTATGCTAGAGAAATTTTGAAACCTACTGATCCACAAGATTCAGGGTATGCTATAGAGAGAAGGGTATTTGCCACATTGAGGAGTTTGGGTTTGTCAATGAAAATATTTCAAGCAGGTTACTTATATGATCAGATCTGCGTTTTAGACCAGTTCTTCTTTTGGATGTATAGAATTTAGTTTTGTGTCAGTTGAAAATGGTGGAAAGAATATAAATAAAGATACTTTTTCAATAGTTGCAGCCATAAATGAAAGGTCTTGGTGTTGGTATTGAGTGGGGTAGGGGAATGAATCAAGAGATGAGGGGACAAGTTTGAGATATATTATGATGGTACAATGAATATATTGGTAACCAATTGATTCTTGTCCAGGTGTTTGCCTTTTATGTTTGAGTTGTAAAGATCAAGATAGATACTAGGGAACAAGACAATACATGAAGTTTAGAAAACACTAGAGTTTGAGATACTTCTGAAATTGATGAATGTGAAATGTATAGATTTACATGAAGCAGCCAGTGTTAAAGTATGGGGATAAGGATAGTGGTGTTGGCTGGAGGGAAATGCTTGCAGGTTATTGGCTTATAGTAGAAATTTTAAATATGGGCTTTTGCTTAGAGAGGGGAAGTAAGAATGGACTCCAGGTAAACTGATGACTTGAGTGGCTGGAAGAGAAAAATGATGTTTTGACTGACCTTGAGAAGGAGAGAGCTGAGATTTGAGCAAAACCTAGAACAAATAAAAGAATCAAAAGATAGGAGCGTTCAAAGAAGAGAGAGGTTATCAGCAGTGACAAACACAGCAGAGAGGGCAAGTTGAGTAAAGACTAAAAAGTGCTATTAGGATCTGCCAATTAGAAATCACTAATTACAATAGTGAGAGCAGTGTTATTTAAATGCGCCGGAAAGAAGCAAGATTTCAGTGGGTCGAAAAGTTAATAGAAGGTGGTAGTTGAGCCATCAGGGATGTCCACTCAAGTGACACTTTGGGTCTCTTTCTTAATCTCCCTTCCTGCAACTCATTTCTGAGGATAAATCGACAGATAATGTGGACCAAGCAAGTACCTGCTTTATTTCAGGTGTTTCTTTTACTGAAGTGGCTAACTTATTGAAGCAGGACCACCTTTCCAGCAAAAGAAGAACCATACTTTTTGGCGGAGGATATATAAGTAGGCATGCACCTCTGCTAGAGTCCTCCAAATAAGTCCTCAAGTTAAATTTTCAGAGAGGGAGAATCAGTCAAGGAAGGACACTTAGTGTGTTGTGGGTGCAACACTGTATTTGTAGTGGCACGAACTGTGTAACTCTATGTTCAACAAATGGTTTCAAGATTGCCATTACAGCGTCCAGTTGGCAAAAGTACTGGGTTTGGAGACTGAAGACAAGTCACATCCACCTTTAAATGTCTCAGTCCAGAAATAGCATACGACTGTCAACTGCTTATCATTGACAAGAACTAGTCACATGGCCCTTGACAGTCCCAAATAAGTGACTGAGGCAAAGATCTTGATCAATAGAGGTTTATAAAGCCAAAATTTGAGCACATGCCTGGGAAAAACACAAGCCACAGATGTATCTGTGACTTTTTTTTCTTTTTCTGAAGAGGCACTTGGGAATGTCAGTGTTTAAGGGGACAGGGCATACAGAAAGAAAAAGGAGGGTGGGCATGGGTAGTGAGGCAAATGGTTACATTCTTGTGAGGTCCAGGAAATCTGCATTTGCATAAGATAAGGCGAATGCTTGAAGAGAAAAAGGAAATGAAGGAAGAATCAATTATGTAGATGTCCTTGGGTAGGTGGAAGAAAGATCTTGTCTTGCCTCAGTTCTGCACCTGGGAAGATAAACTTGTAATCAACATTATCAATGTGCAACCAAACAGACTTTAGTTTTAGGAGCTAGACTTAGCCTGTAGACCTAAAGTTACACCATGTATGTCTTTGTTTGTGGGAGGCTAATGAAGAATTTTCTTATGAATGATCTGTGGAGGCAGTCTTTCATAGATACCTGAGGTCTTTTACCTTTCTGTGGGGATCTGGCTAATGCATAATATTAGTAACAGCTATTCATTTGGAAGGGAGTATTGCATGACTCGGCCTCCAGACTTGACTTTCTCATTTGCATAAGGAGTTGGGGAGTGGTCCTGAAATTTTTATTTTCCTTTACATCTTCATAATCAGATAATAATAATCATAATCATGGCATAATAAATACTAATAGATAAAATTTATATAGTAACTGGTATAAGATAAGCACTGAGCTTCACATGTTCTACTAATCTAAACTTAACAACTACTCTATGAGTATGTATTATTGTTTTTCCCATTTTGCAAATGAGGATATTGCAGTACAAATGGATTGAGCAATTTGACCTAGATCATAGAGTGATAGACAAGATTCAAACCCAAATGTTATACATCCAGGGCCTATGCTTATACCACTAGATTATCTATAGCTAATTATTACCTTTAACATGGAAGAGTCATTCAAAAATATTCTCCTTTTAAGTTGTAGAAATCAAAATACTATATGTTGTTTTAAATAACAAGTCTTTATTTACATACATACATACATTTCCTAATTATTTCAATTAAAAAAAACCCTAACACTTAATAATGCAGTTTATGGTTACCAGAGCTTCAATTAGATAAACATGATTATTGTCACAGTAGGGATTAACATTCAAAGAGGGCTACATCCTGTGAGGTACAATGGGTGGTGGGGATAGAGGAAGTTTAAGAATATTTAAGACACTTTGGTCTCTGCTTGTGAGGTTATGAAAATTACCTTCAGCTGCAAAGTATGACTCATACCTGAGCACTCCAAACAGTATTTTTTATCTTTCCAAAAGAAATCCATTTAATAAGGCTGACCTGAAGTGTATAACTATTTAAAACATGGTTTTTTTTTTTCATTTCAATTCATTTGATCTCTGGCCATAGACTTGAGAATAATGGTTATTTTTTAATAGAAGATGAGAGTACAAAGTTGTAGAAAAAAAAATGTTCTGTGAGGAAATAGACTGCATTTCTTGTGGTAAACAAATTAAAGAGAGTTATATGGTGCTGCACAACCATCCATACTGGTGGGAAATAGAGAAACAAATGGTAATTTCCTTTATATTCCCTGTACCTTACCTTTGAGTTCTATTTGGCCCCCACAGGGAGCACTGACTGGTCAATGTCTTTCCTCATAATGATCCTAGTACTAGTCCCTTCTATCATTGGCAATGCTATATTTAGTTACAGCATTGTTGTGAAAAGAAAAATGATTTATTCTGTCCTTTTTAATGAAAAAATGTTTCCCATAGATGTATTACCAAAATATAAAGCAAAGGGTACCTAAAATTAATTATATTTAATGTGTTGTATAATTTTTCCTTATTTCATGTAATACTTTCTATATGATATGTATGTTTATTAACACCATGTGTATGAACATTATCCCTACCTTGCACACTGTCTGTAGGTGGTAAGTGGAAATATTTTATTCCTGAAAATTCCTTCTGCAACCCCCATTTTGATGGAAGAAATGGGAGAACATATGAATAAGTGTAGTAGCCTATCATTGCTACAATGATCCAAACCTGCTTCTGATCCTTTAGCCATCTAAGAGAATTGATTGCATTGTGACTTTCATCTTCTCTTGTCTCATCCATTCCAACAGAAATGTATATAACTTGAGGACATCAATCTTATCTTACGCAGTTTGTCTCACTTTAAATGTCCATCAGAATGTTTTGAGTATACCAAACACAAAATTAGTTAATAAATTCAGCATGAATGAAACGAATAAAAATTGTTTTAAATAGCTATCTATAACATTGTAGATTTAAAGAAATTCTATAACTTTCTGACATGTATTTCTACCTTTGCTTCCTGTGTAATTTTATCTTTCTTCATGATTTCTACCCATAGCAGAATCTCTATTCTCTATTTTAATTAGCTGTTAAACTCAGATTCAACTCATTTTACTATTAACGAAATCTACTAGAAATAATAAAATATATTCAACCCTCCTAAGGAGTAAAAAATCAGTAAATATTACACTACTCTGGTGACAGGCACACTAAAACCCTGACTTCAGCATTATATGATTCGTCCATGTAACAAAACACTTGTACTCTCTGCATATTTAGAAATAAAAAAAATTAAAAATAAATGAAAATAAAAAAGAAAGGAAATCAAGGCAGTAAAACACAATAGTTATGAATCAAAATTGCTTTCAAGTCCTATGTAAGCTAAGTGATTTTGGACATATTAACCTTTCTACTTTTTAGTTCCCAGATCTGAAAAAGAGAAATATTATTTATTTTATGGAGTCATTCTGAGGGTTAAATTATATACCAAATCTAATTATATACCAATCTTGAACATTGTAGGCATTCAATTACTAGTATTCATTACCATTATTATTTTTTATTGTTATTATATTAATAACTATAACATACAAATTACCAGTAGCTGGTAGTAATAATATATCAATAAGTTGATCAATACATTGACATGATAATAACATAAATATCAATAAACAATAATAACAATTATCAAAAATAATAAATATATAATATAAATAAATGGGAGGCAAAGACAAATGTTAAGAGAATCCATCTTGAAATTTTGGTATCTGAACATTGTTGAATGGGTAGAAAGAAGGAATTTCTTCTGCCTGCCATTCAAGATGAAACAATAGAAAATAATTGTGTTTCCATCCATGTCAATATTGTGACAATCTAGCTTAGATAATATTTACAGAAAGAAATTGAAATACAGAAAATGAAATTGATGATAAAAGTAATTCTGACTTTTGATATACTTTTTTCACTAAAATAGCCCCAGTATTTGAGGAAGACCACACAGATTGTTTGTAGAGTTCACTAATAATTTTATTTTTTATTATTGTGGTAAGAACATTTAACATAAAATCTACTTTCAAGAAATTTTTAAGTGTACATGTATTATTGTTGATTATAAGTACAATGCTGCATAGCAAATCTCTAGGAAATATTCATCTTGCTTGACTGAAACTTTATGTCTATTGATTAGTGTATTAGTAAGGGTTCTCCAGACAAACAGAACCAATAGGATATATATAGATATATGCAAGATTTATTATTGGAATTGGCTCATGTGAATAGAGAGCCCCAGAAGTCCCACAATATGCCATTTGCAAGCTAGATACCCAAGAAATCCAGTGGTGTAATTGAATATTAGTCCTAAGGGCTGAGAACCAGGGAAGCCAATGGTATAACTCACAGTCTAAGGTCAAGGGCCTAAGAAAGGGGCAGGGAGCTAATAAAAGTGCTAGAGTTCAAAGGCCCTTGAACCAGGAGGCGGAGCACCAATGTCCAAGGGCAGAAAAAAATGGATGTCCCACCTCAAGCAGAGAGAGAATTCATTTTTCTTCTTCCTTTTTGTTTTATTGAGGCCCTGAACAAATTGGATAATGCCTGCTCACATTGTTGACTGAAGATCATCTTTACTTAAATGACTCAAATGCTAAACTATCCCAAAACACCTTCCTAGAATCATCCAGAAATAATGTTTTACCAGCTATCTGGGTATCCCTTAATCCAGTCAAGTTGACACATAAAATTAACCATCACAATTAGTAATTCTTTATTTCTCCTTCCCCCAGCCCAAGGCAACCACCATACCACTTTTTGATTCTATAAAATTGACTACTTTAGACACCTCATATAAATATAATCATGTAGTATTTGCCCTGTTATGACTAGCTTGTTTCACTCAGCGTACTATTTTCAAGTTTTATCTATATTGTCACAAATTGCAGACTGTTCTTCTTTTTTAAGTCTGAAGAGTATTCCATTGTATCTATATGCTACATTTCTTCATCCACTCACATGTTGATAGACAATTAAGTTGTTTCCATACCTTGGCGGTTTTGAAGAACATATCTCTTTGACAGCCTGATTTCAGTATTTTTGGATAAGCACCCAGAAGTAGGATTGCTGGATTATATGGTACTTCTATGTTTAAGTTTTTAAGGACCTCCAAAGTATTTTCCATAGTAGATGCACCATTTTGCATTCCAACAATACAGAATGGTTCCAGTTTCTCCACATCCTCACCAATACTTATTGTCTTTTGCTTTCTGGTTTTCACTTTGTATATCTAAACAATATGACTTTATTTTTTTGTTCAAGAAATCAATATTAAAATAGTCTTTATATATTTTTCTTTACTAGCTATTCTTTCTCCCATACCTACTTATAGTGAGCTAATTACAAATTAAGCTTTATAAATTTCCTATATATAAGAAATATAATTGTCTATAAATAACCTTTTTGGGGTGACCAGAGAAGTAGAAGGTACGATCATAAAAATATTATATATCAAATATTAACTATAAAAACCTAAAGTCTATCATACCAAAAATTAGAGAATAGGAAAGGGAATACTTATGTGATAATTGTACAGAACAGAGCATATGAACTAAATAAAATTAAGGGAAAGATGAGAGTTGGCAATCACTGACAGAGACATTTTCACAATAGACTAGACCAAGAAGAAGAAAGAATTTCTGAACTTGAAGACAGATCTTTTGAACTAACACAGGCAGACGAAAATAAAAAAAGAATAAAAAAGAAAAGAAAGCCTACAGGATTTATGTGACTTCATTAAGCAAACAAATATTCATATTATGGGTGATCCAGAAGGAAAAGAGAAGAGAAAAAGTGTAGAAAATATATTTAATGAAATAATAGCTGAAAATTTCCCAAGTCTTGGGAGAGAGATGGACATCCAGGTCCAAAAATCTCAAACAACCCCAACAGATTCAACCCAAACAAGTCCTCTTTGAGGTACATTATAGTCAAATTGTCAAAAGTGAAAGACAAAGAAACACTTCTAAAAACGGGAAGAGAAAAATGTCAAGTCACATATAAGGGAATCTTTATTAGACTAACAGCATAATTCTCAGCAGAAATCTCACAAGCCAGGAGAGAATGGGATGATATATTCAAAGCAGTGAAAGAAAATAATTGCCAGCAAAATCATCATCACCATCATGATAATTATGTCCAGCAAATTTATACTTCAAAAATAAAAAAAACAAAAGAAAATCTTTTAAAAACATGAGAAAATGAAGGGAATTCAATACCACTAGACTGGCCTTATAGGATATGTTCAAGGGAGTCTCACATCTGTAAGTAAAAAGACAATTACCACCTTCATGAAAAAATGTGAAACTATAAAGATCATTGGTGGAGCCAATACACAAAGGAGAAAAAGAAAGGTATCAAACCTATCGTTACAGAAAACCACCCAACTGCAAAAATAAACAGTAAGAGAGGAAGTAAGGTACAAAAGATATACAAAACAACCAGAAAATAGTCAATAAACTGATAGGAGTAAATCTTCATCTATCAATAATAGCATTGAACGTAAACAAATTAAATTCCTCATTTAAAAAATATAGATAGGCTGAACTGATTTTTTAAAAGACCCAATTATATGCTGCCTATAAAAAACTCACCTCAACTGTAAAGACACACATAGACTAGAAAAAAGGGGTGGGAAAACATCTTCCATGCAAACTGAAAGCAAAAGTGAGCAGGAGTAGCTATACTCAGACGGAATGGACTTCAAGTCAAAAGCTTCAAAATGAGGGAAAAAAAAAAGACATCATGTAATAATAAAAGGATCAATTCACCAAGAGAATATAACAATTATGAATACATATGTACCCAACACCAGAGCATCCAAATGTACAAAGTAAATATTATTAGATATAAAGGGAGAGACATACCCCCGATACATTAATAGTTAGGGATTTAAACATCCTACTCTCAGAATTGAACTTATTTACACAGAAAATCAACAAAGAGACATGTATGGGAGCTAACATTAAACTGTACCTTTTACCTACATGCTCCCCAAGTCTCCTCTTACATGGGTATATGCCATCAGTCTAGAAGAATTTTCATAAATGAGGGAAGTAACCAGAGGCTGTAGGGTTAGAAGGTTGATTAAGAGAAAGATATGAGAGAGTCAGAAGTAATTCTCAAGTCAATAAAGAAAAATCTACAAAGCAGAGAAAAATTAAAATCTTGTCATATAAAAGAAAAAAATAAGGTATTTCCTAAAAGTGAAAGAATTTTGCATATAATCCTGTTTTTCTGGGAGAAGGAAAGATAACTCCACAGAACTCTGACAATTGATAAGTACAGAGTAAGCTTAATTTAAGATTTCTGTAAAGTGGGAAGAGATCAGATTTCACTAGAATACATTAAAAGAAGGATGGTTCTCAGCAGAGGAATATCTCACCTTCTCAGCCAATCTCAGTAAAGGAAAGACTCACAAGTAAACAATATAGTGACGCTTACGAAGAGGTAAAAGGAGATTGCCAATTTTGTATAAACATCAATGTTAATATTAAACATTATTTTTTATTAAACATCCTAATTTAATACTCTGACAATAAAGCTTATAAGAAATGTTCATGAGATAAGACACTAACTAACTTCTTTAGGGTAAAACGGTTTTCTCAAATATAAAATATACTGAAGTTTCTAAGATATTTATAAGAATAGGGCCCCTTGAGGCAACAAAAGGCTATAGAAATAATATATATAAATTACTTCAATTTGTCATTTAAGAAAGGTGTTTTTATAACAAATTGGAAAACTTTTTTCAAAAATTTTTGAAAAATTCTTTTCAAATTGGTATTCCACAGAACCTAATCCACATGGTGTTCTTCCCAAACACAGGTTATGTGGCCAAATCAAGTTGAAGAAGATGTATACTAGACTCCTCCACTTGGATATTTACCATAATTATAACTTACTTAAGTTTCTATAATAAATGAAGGCACTTAATCCAACATTCCCCAAGTCTCTTTAAACATGAAGACCTCTCCATTTTTTTTCTTTAATCAACTCACAAAAGGCAGATTAATTGGAAAAACAAGGCATACAAACGCATTAACATGTGCATCGGGGACAACCATGGAATGATTACCAACAGTCCCTCAGTGGAGTTCAGAAGCTTATAAACCATCCTAACAAAATAGGTTATGGTGGCAAAACAGGTTATGGGAGGAAGAGAAGAGGAATCCTGTTGAGGGGCAATAAATAATAACTAGGGAGAATGAATGGATCTTGGAATAAAGATTAACTTGTAAATAGTTCTCTTTGGAGTTTGAATGAGCCTGAGAGACAGATAGAATCTTGTAAGGGGTCTGACAGGTGTCTTCTGTCTTATTGCAGGTCTTTTCTGCAATAGATAATGAGTTCACAGGGAGAGGAAGAAAAAACAATTGTTGTACTTAGTGGTCCAGACTTTAGGCTGATAAAGGAACTTCAGAAAATACCTTCATCTTGTGTTTTAGGAGAGAAGGGGACGGGAGTCAGAAAGACTATGAGGCTGCCTCTTCAGTTCAGCATGTCGGAGCTGACATACAATGATGCTTTGTGATCCTCAGTGTCTCAAAATGGAGGCACTTCTGTGACATGTGACTCAGCTTACAGTGAAATTGCTGGCCCCTCAGAATGATAAGCATATGTATGGTGGACTGAGGTGATAAGATGACACCTGCGATGGCCAGGTACCCCTGAGACCTGACAAGAAAGTGAAGAAAGGCAGCTAAAGATAATAGCTATGGATATTACTGCAGAGGGCCATTAAAACCACAAGGAAACTAACCATGGCCTAGATGCCTTCAGAATCTCTTCCTGTGAGAACTCCAAGGCCATTTTTCCATCAGCTGAGGTTACCAGAAGCCATGCTAGGATAAGAGCAGCAGAACCCCTCCCTCACCACCTGTGGATTGGTGTTCTAAGAAAAAACAGACCTGCTGATGTGCTGATCTCCCGAGCTAGAGCTACTCTACTTGCTGTGGTTCATTCACCCTCTCTCTCATCACTGCCTGTGTGTATTGAATATATTTGCATTTGTTGGTGTGTGAAAACCCCACAACAAACTGTGAAATCATAACGATTTAATTGGCCACTGAATCTTAATGAAACCTTCCATGTGCCACCCCATTCCCCAAAGAGTTAGCATAACTAGACTGATTTGAACCTGACAGAAGAAAAGGGCCATATTATCAGTTTCTGAGCTCCCTTCTCAAAGCAACCTAAAATGCAAGATGCCTATGTAAGCCATGTGTCTCATAATCATTTCAAGAATAGGAAAGAACAGACAAAATCTTTTAAATTGCTTGAGTCTCAATATCTAGATTTTTCTATTTATAGAGAGAAATTATGCCATTTTGCTTTCATATTTAAGAACTGCAGGAGAAGAGTAGTGAAAGAATATAAATTGATCTTCACTTAACCTATCCACAGAGCCAGCTCCTTTACTTTGAAATATTCATTGAATGTGTGTGCAATAACCGTGGCTAGCCTAAATGTATTTCAGGAGATACAGCTACTTATTAAGTGCATGGAGTTCTGCCAATCTACGCTGTTTGAAAAGTAGGTTATAATTAAAATATAATCACTTAGTTTCATTGGAATTTCTACTTAAGCTTAAGAATCAGAATTTTAAAACACATATTCCATAACAGCAGGAGAGATTTGTCTTCCTTTTGAGCTAGGCTTTTAGTTTACTTTTCAGTGTTGCTTTTTCTTTGACTGTTTTCCTTATTAACCAAAAAGATGGTAGATGAAGATGAATGGACTACATGCGCAGGGTTTCATAACTTATTGAAGACACGGATGTTACTTACATCCATTTTCAGGCACTTTTCCCTTAAGCCTTAAGGCTCTCCCTTGTAAAAATTAATGAACATCCCTTTATCCTAATTTACATTAATTATGTAAGACATTTAGCCACTGAGAGTAGTGAAATATTGCATTTGTAGTTCTTGGGGATTAGTCTGAAAAAAATTGAAAAAATATTTAAAATTTCAAGTTCTTGAGCAAGTCAGCTCTTCAAAACATTTAAGTAGAATAATATGCAAATGACTTTATTAGATAAGTTTCTATAAATATGTAGGGGTAACTTTTAATTCAAGTAATAGCAATATTATGCATCCTGAATCTTGTTACACAAACTTTGTGAAGTTTCCTTTCTTAATTTCAAAAACTTAATTCACTAAGACAGTGTGATTTCATTTATTTTATAACAAAAGTCTTCTCTACATTACTGGGATTATAATATCTATTGATATCAAGTCTATAGTCATCGACCAAGATGAAGTAACAGGAATTGGATTTTTCCTCCCACTTTTAACTATAAAAACAGAAAAACAAATAAATCAAACAATGGTTTTCAGGCAGCACAAGACTGTGATTCCTTGAGAAAAGGATAACAAACACAGTGAGCCATGTGATTGAACTAGCTCACTGTTGGTAATGAAGGCAGTGTCCAGGCTGAAGCTCAGGGTGGGCAAAATATGATAGGGCCAAATGGTCCAACTAATGTGAAAAGCCAGAAATTAAGAGTACACAGTTAAGGAATTGATCCAGTTGTTTACTCCATATAAAGAGCTCCCTTTTACTAAGGTAGCCTTTACTAAGATGGTTATTAGAATTGGTGATAAAAGAGCAGTTTGGCTCTATGTGTAGGCAAATAATTTGCATTTGGATTAACATAAGATTCACAATTAGTAACCACTTCCATACAAACGAGATCTTCACAGGAAGGACAAACATTTCACTCATAGAATTGAATTAAAGGAAGAGTACATCATATGTATAAGAAAAAGAGGAACTGACCCATCCCATCTCTTGGTCTGAAATGGAATGCCTCCACTGAGGCAACAGAAATGTCATCATTGCAAGTGGTCTTTGATGTCTGGCAGTTCCTGAGATGCGTGGACCAGCTGTCAAGTAAGGGACCCTAAATTATAAAAAGTCTCCCTTCTAGCTCCCCGCTCTTTTAGAATATTAGCCAGATGGCCCATCCTTCCCAAAACCAGATTTTACTATTGAATAAGTATGGGTTATATGGGCTCTAAAACCTGGTGAGGATCACCATATGGTTGAAAAATATAGGAAGACAAGAATATTACATGCAGGACTTTCTTTCTGTCATATCTGGAAAGGTCTACCAGAATCCAGTCTTGAGTGGCCTGGACAATTCTTTTGATGTGGGTTACTTAACTTATTTGCAGAGGCTCTTAGGCCTCATTCCAAGCAAATAAATTATTGGTACTTATTCTATGGAAAAATAAAAATAAAAATAATTTGGATAGCCAGAAGAAAAGACTGAGAAAAATGGAAGAGAAAATGTGGGAATTAAAGGCTCTTCCCTTTCACAGAACCCTGTTCCTCCTCCTTTCTGTACTGTCCCAGTTCTCTCTCTTCCTCTGCATATACCTTTCTCCCTCTCTGACTCAAAATGACTTTGGGGAAGGATCAGATGGTGATATTTTAGACAGGGGGTTCCCTTCCACAGTGGATTTCCCTGCAAAGAGGAATGAGGGAACAACTTATTTAGCTGGTAATGAATTATCTCTTGTGTTTGAAGACACAGATTTGTGTGTCTTGTGGCTCTTAGGCCAGATTCCACGGGGAAGAGACCAGAGAGTCTCTTTTATCACCCACAAACCCTGTAATAAAAAAACAGACATGATAAAGAAACCTAATCAGAGAATAATTGAGAACTTAGATAAAAGATTGTGTCTCTGTGTGAAGGTAACAGAATGGAGAGTAGATGCACTAGTTACTTGGAAAAAGGCAAACAATGTGTTAAGATGATGAATGTTACCAACAGAAGGGAAACCAAAATGTCACATCACTACATTTTTCTTGTTTCTATTTGGATTGCCAGCACAGCTAATGCCACTCAGAAACTACCCAGGAATCTCAGTCATCCACATGCCTTTCTTGCCAGTTGATATTATTCATTCAAAGGCTTCTTCTCCCTGTGACCTAGAACTTTGCAGAAGTATCCTAAAGCATGTTTTCAGTTTATAGTCCCATACATGGATGTGCACACTGGCTACTGCATGGAGGTCTGCAACCAGCAGGATTTGCTCCTTTGATGGAGCAAGCACGCCAAGGGCCAGAAAATCACCACATCAAGGAACACAGTGGCCAAAGGAAGACAACTATCTGCCACCCTCCACAGCTATGGGAGAACCCATCTTTGTTAATTTTTGATAATAACAAAGTGAAAGTAATTAATATGCATCAGGAACTCAAGCCCTAAATGTGACACAAAATGTTTTGTTAACTGGTTTGATTGGAAGAATGATGTAGGAAAAATCCGTCTGATTAAGAGACAAGCAGGAATCTGGCATTTGCAGATAGACTGAAAAAAATAAGTATAGTATTATTCAATTAACTATGAGGTGCAAGTTCTCTCCAGTTCCAGTGTAGATAGATAAGCAAAAGTGTATGCCTATTGTTCATGGTGATTTAGTTGACTGATATAATAGCATTATTGTATAAATACTGATACATGCCCAATGCAAAAAAAAAAAAAAAAAAAAAAGAAGGCCCATAGGGTGGGTTTGTCCTTAAGACTTAAAACAATTAGTCATATAAATTAAACACTGGAAATTCAATTTGTACCTTCCAATGGTTCCTTCGTAGTCAGACTTTAACACTAGATGCTGGTCATGGATGTTTCCTATGTGTTTCATACTGGAAAGATTATTTGGGAAGATGGAATAATTACCAAAGGCTTAAAGGTTTATATAAAGGTGATGACATTAAAATAGGAGAAATTTATTAAGCCTTTCAAGGAAAACTCCTAAATAAAAATTTAGATTATCAGGCTTTAGAGTTACTCCTTGGGCTTGAATTGAGTTAAGACTTTATAAGGAACTAACAAATAATATCCAGATAATTAATCATTTGAACATGTAAGCAATAAAGACATCACAAAAATTTGTACAATTAATGTATGAGTAAGAAAAATGTTGTGTATCTCTAATCTAGAATCTGATTTAAGTGTTCACCATTGGTATAATATATTCAAGGTTTATCCCCCAAGGCAAATAATGTACTGACTTTTTAAAAATTGTGCAATTCTCTTATTCTGCAGTAATTCTAAAAATTACTTAGCTATAGACATTGCTTTGCTATGGACAATTGCTTTGCTGTGGACTTTCTGGATATTTAGACAGCTGCAACTTGCTCAGAGAAAGGTGGAACCAGTGATAGAAATAATTAGAAAATTGTAATGTTATTATTTTATAGTAACACAGGGAAGAGATTGTAAGGGCAAATGCAAATTGAAAATAACAGGCTTAATCCTCCCTGTTGAAAATAGGGAAGAGACCTCTCTTAACCTCTCCCTTTTCTTAAAACATTAACTTCAGAAAATTTGTGATTATAAGTTCTTTCTTTGTCTCTTAGAAACTATATACATCTTTTTAAAAACTAAATAAGCCTCTCCATAATCCCAAGGACCTAGTAATGATTTATTTGAAATATAATTATCGAAAAAGATAGAACTCCTATTTCCCAGTTTCTGTGGGTAGGTAGAAACCTAACTCTGGTGAGATCCTAGCTCTAAGTTTCAAAATTACTTCCTGTCATGAAGATATGAGAAGTTTGTTTTTCCTTTGGATAAAGCCTATTAGCTAACACAGATGGTCATCTTAACTATCAAGTGAATTTAGGACACCTATGTACGGTAAATGGTGTTAAGTCCTCTTACCTGAGGTCTAGTTATTATTGTTTATCCTGAGAACATGTATGCAATGGGTTGTATCTGCTTGGCTATATAAAAGAAGAGATCTCTTTCTATCTTTATAATTTTTTAGCGGATTGCTTGTGATGTGTATCACATTCTGGTTTAATGGTTATTCAATAATAAAATTGCTTTCTCTTCTACCTTTGTGAGGAAGTTTTCTGGGCTGCATCGAGATTTTTGTTTTTAATTCGATTTTCCCACATGTCCAAATATTTGGATATTAAACAACTCACCTCCAAACAACCCAGGAGTAAAGGTAAAATCACCAGGGAAATTTATTTAATAAAAATGAGTCCAACTGAATGATAATGAAAATGTTACATAATAAATTTGTGAAATATAGTTACAGCAGTTCTTAGAGTGAAGTTTATAGCTTTAAATGCTTGTATAGTAAAAGAAAAAAAGTTTAAATTTAAATATCTAATTTTCCATCTTAAGAATCCAGAAAAAGATGAGAAAGTTAACTATAAAGTGAGTGGAAAGAAACAAATAATGAAATGGGAAACAAAGAAGGAGGAAGGAAATCAATGCATTCAAAAATAAAGAATACTAGAGAAAAATTAACAAAGCCTAAAGTTGTTTTTTGTAAATTTGTAAACACCTAGCAAGACTGCTCAAGGAATAGAAGAGAAAAAACAAATTACTTACATAAGGAATTAAAAAGAAGACAGCCCTAACGATTCTGTAAACATTAAAAAAAGATAAAGGAATATTATAAAGAACATTTATCAATAAGTTTGACAACTTATATGAAACTGACAAATTATTTAAAAACTACACCTCTCCAAACTAACATAAAAGAAAACAGACAAATTGGAATTGCTCTCTATTTTAAAATTTGAATTTATTATCAAAAATCATCTTACAAAGAAAACTCTAGGTTCAGATTGTTGGGTGAGTAAACCTTATCAAAATTTAAGAAAGGATAAAAATTGATATTAAACATACTTTCAGAAAATGGAGGAAGCCAGTATAACCTGATACCAAAATGTCAGTCATTAAAAGAAAATTACAAATATCCCTTGAGAACATACATTTAAAATTTCTTTACAAAATATAAGCAAAATCAGAATATATAAAAAGATAATACAACATAAATAAAGGAAGAAAATATTATTTGGGCAATAAGGCACATAAGAAAATAATAAAAATAAAAGGAAAAGGAAATGGTTAATAATAGTGTCTTCTAAATGTTTATCATCTCTTCCACAAATTTGTAAAGATTTTATTCTATTTCTCCTTTTGGGGAAAAAATGGTTACAATACTTGGAGAGGCAATTGTTTTCCAAAATATTCTCCAGAGAGTGAGTAGCTTTCTCTTGGTCACAGAAGTGTGGAGCTGAGATTAATTTTCCAGGAGTGAGGATGACACATCACTGCACTAGATTATGCTGGCCTGGCAGTCTCGGTTAAAGTAATTCACTGTGTGTCATTTCCATTCAGAGGAGTGACAGTGTTTCCTTTCTCTCAGCCAAAAGCCTTCTCAGGAGGGAGCTGCTTCTGACCTGCCAAAGGTTTCACAGCTTCAGGTGTTCCCCGGGGAACTGTCTAATGAACTCATTGTGACAACTGATATTTAATGGTGACATAGTCATAGATCCAGAGTTGTGTTACAGGTCATATACATGTTGGGTGGAGGTAATGCAAACATACCTCTGTCATTCAACATACTCTTAAATTTGGGCAGCCAACTTTTCATTCCTGCATAAGTGACAGTTTTTCATCATTAATTCCAGGAAGGACATGGATGGCCAATTTGGAGATAAGAACAGTTAACAATTTTCTCAGAGGTTCTAGCTAATCCCTTTCCCAACAAGAGGAAGAATTAACATTTCTTGAGGACCTAGCCCCATTGCTAAGTGCTTAACATAAATGACCTCATCAATTTTTCCCTTTACAAATAAGGAAACTAATACTGAAAAATTTTAAAGTTGTCTGAGGTCGCACAACTAACAGCCATTGGAGACTAGGAATAAAACCCAGGGCTATTTGATGTTCAAACTTTCTAACAGCAACTATTACTCTTTCCTTCCTTAAATTACATGGAAAAAAAAAAAACCTTCCTGAACGAAGCCACTAACAGAGCAAAGATTCTTAAGGAAAACACAAATTTGAAGAAAAAGTTTGTCAGTGAGTCTGTTTAGTAATTTTTACTGTCTTTGTTTATGCAAGTTCAGAAGAGCCTAATCTTTGTTAACTACAAAAATGACAGCAGAGGGCACACATATTCAGAGACTGAGATGCATCTCTTTAAAATGGAAATTCTGCAGTAAAATACATAAATGTGCAAATAGCTCAAAGTTGAGAACAGAAAACATTGCTCTATAAAAACTAAAAGGTAAGAACAACTTCTGAAAATCTGTTAGCAATGCTCTGTAAGCATTAAAGATATTTAACCATAGTGTGCAGACTAGAAGTAGTATGTCGGTGACAGACTTATATTTTAAAATCTACTAAATTCATATGCCACCATGATATCAATCATCAAAGGAAATGATCCAATTGCGAGCAAAGAATATTTTCAGGACAGTCTAACAATATTGATTTTCCAACAAACTAGCAGAAAAACATAGCTGTTTCTTTAAACACTGGATGGAAAGGAAAAATTCAGTTAATCAATAAGTTTTCAGTCTACATGATGCCCAATATAAGGTTTATTAAACCAATATATCAGTTAAATTAAACTAAAGACAAGATTAAAAAAAAAAAGAAAAAGAGGAGAGACTACTTTCTTTGTGAATATAATGTGTATAAAGTCATGCTATAAACAATTGGACAACAAAAAGATAAATTTGAAGAAAGTATGATTATAAAAAGTAAATACATGTATACTGAGTCTTAGGAAATTATTTTTTTAAATATTAGTAATTTTCCAAAGATTCAGTGATCTAGGACTCAGGGTTTATTTTCATCAATTCTTGGTGGTGAAGTTCTGTCGAAAGTGTTACTAACTCTATAGTCTTGATTAAGAATTGTTTACAGTGTTCAACTTCAAAGGGACTTGAGTAACCATGAGGTATCCAGAGGATATTAGATATTAGATGAGGGCCCATAAGGTCTGTCAAAGCAAAAATTTCACCAAAGTTAAACAGATAGAAAGACTTTATTCAAGGCTATTGTAATAAGGGAGAGAGAAGAGAACTATACTCTAAACTCAACTCCATTTAAACAAACATCAGGAGGATATTTAATAGCTGAGATGAGAGACAGAACACAAGCCATCCATCTGTGTTTGCTAACTGCCTTTACCCAAAGGAAAAGTAAATTTTCTTGTATCTTCATGACAGGAAGTAGTTTTACCACTTGGAACAAGGCATCCACTGAAGTTAGGCTCCTGCTTTCCCATAGAAACTGAGAGAAAGATAAAACGGCCAAGAGGCTCTTAAAAAGGTTTACATACATCTCAGAGAGGCAGAGAAAGAATCCTCATTTACAAGTTTTCTAAAGTAAATGCTCTAAGAAAAGGGTGGTCAGGACCTGGAGTCAGAAAGACTGCTATCTAAAGTTTAATCAGGCTAAAGGGAAAGTACAGGCGGTCTCGGTAAGTCCTAGACCTAGAGATTCTGGCATAAAATCTAAGATCTAAGGACATAACTTTTTATCATTGGTCTTTGACCAGGGAGACACCTTAACAAACCCAAGTGCTCTCCGAGAATAGGCTCTAAAGTCTCTAAGTAGGTCATGATGATATATTGTAGGCAACTATGACTTAGAGTTTCCTGAGTTGTTTTAAATTTGCAATTGAACCAATAGCTTGAAGCTGCATTTTCAAAAAGTGATCAGCTACCAACAGCATGAGGCAAACCTTAGTTTTACCTTTAGCCTTATTTTCTATTCCTTACCCCAACTTCTGTAAGCCAGTTCCTCCATTCATCCTTATTACCACTCTAGCTTTAGCATTTGCATTTTTGGATTTTAATCCCTAGACTAATTATAGAGCACTGCCTTTCTTCCTTTCCTTTCCCCACCCCTACAACAAACCCCGTGACTTTGTGAACTATTTCTAATGTTTGGCCATTACAGTAAAGCTACAATCGCTGCAAATGATCTCCATAGAAATATGAAATTACAAATTGGTTTTCTGGGTTGATGAACAAGTAAAGTTGGTGAACATTAGGATAAGTAATGAAAGTCAACAGCAATTTGGGCTGACACTGGCAATTTCATTATAGCTATGTCTATTTGTCCCAGAAATTAAAACACCAATATAGAATTGATAGCTTTAATGCAAACTGAGCGGGAAAAAAGCTTTCAGCAATGCATTGACATTATATTGATCCTCACAACACATGGATACTACTTGCAATGGTGATAAAATTGGAATAACACTAAGAAATCAGCTTATTTTCAACTGAAATAGTTTTAAGTGATGAAAGTTGATGGCAAACACATAGCCTCATCATCCTCCTTTATCATCATTTCTCCCTATTTTCACTCTACCTTTATTTTTGTCATCTAGAGTCAAAGACCATAATCTCATTCCACATATTTGAGGCAAATATCAAACTCTTTTCTGTCACTCCACTCTTGTTTTTTTATTCCTTAGTCACTTGCTCCTTCATTTTCATCCACCAACAATACTCAGGATTCCCTTACCTTCAAAACCTTAACTTAAGGTTGTTACTTACCCACAAACTACTATCCTGTTTATCTTCTTTTCACAACTAAAATTCTTAAAATGTACACCACACTTACTGCCTTCACCACCTCATCTTCATCCTGCACACTCTTTAATCCACTGCTTCAGAACTTTGTCCCTATTCTTCTACTAAGCTGCCTTTTCCGAGGTCAGCAATGACTTCCTGATCTTAAAATGCAATGACCTTTTCTTAGACCTTATCTCTTTGAGCTCTCTGTAGCATTTGGCACATCAGTCACCTCTTTCTTATAAAAACGTTTTTAGAACAAAACTTCTTCTTATGTGAAGTACTATCACTTTGTAGTATTTAATTGGCTAATATTACAATATAACAATGCAATACAATATAAATAAGTAAATCCCCTAGCTAAATTCTGTAATAGATGGCACATAGCAGACAGGTTATTTCCATACCCAAACCATTAGCTACATACTCAGCAAACTTGGCAAATAGTAACTGAATGTCTCTTTTTCCTTAGGGATAACATAGATGAAGTAGAAATGGAGCTTGTAGGAGTTTGTACTCTGACTCCTCCTTTCTTTCCTAGCCACTTTTGTGCCACTTACATCACCCATATTCTCTCCTACTGTTTGGTTACTCCATTCCATTTATGCTTTTCTTGGTAAGTCCATTTTCTCCTTCTTATGTTAGGACATAGACCAGAGTCAATCCTCAGATGTCTGCTATTTATGCAATCTCTCTAATAGGAGCATAAGACTTTTCATGGTCCAGCTGTAACTATAAATCAATAAACTTCAATTTTATGTCACCAACTACTTGCTGTAAATATTTGTGAAACAAATACAATTGCCTTTACCTCTAACCAGATTCATCTTAAAAATTTGCCTATTTTTATATTGCTACCAGGCCTAACAACCTTGAGAAATTTTAATTTCTCTGCACTAATAAACTTGACTATCATCCCTCTTTCCTATAAGCTTGCATATCTTTTTCATATTCCCTAATTTATTGGTGAGACCATCATCCAATCAACTTCTAAAGCCAAAACCATGTTATTATCCACCGCCCCACCTCTCCCTGACTCATACGTTACTTCTTTAACATCAATATCATCCATCCTCAAAGTTTAATTCAAGTGTTCATTATCTCACACTTAAAATACCAAATAAGCAAAAAAAAAAAAACAAAAACAACTCCTTAAAAACCGTCTTATCTGATACCTATTTTCCCAACCTCAAACTTTTCTTGCCCCTGGTACATACTCACAATGTACTCACTTTGTGCCAGTAAATTGACATTTGCACATTTTATATCATTGTCCAGCAAAAAACTCATAATTATCTCTCCATTGCCTCATAGATGGAGCAAGACATTGAGCTAATGCTCAAAAACATCTTTATGAGCGGAGTCAATCTTTCTTCATAATAAACTTCAGACAACCAGACTCCCCAGCCATTTGTCTCCAGCCTTCCAGCCTGCAAGCTGTGCCACACACCCTGCATACTTTTCATAACTCTGTGCCATTGCACATGCTATCCATCTGCTCAGAATGTGCATCCACACTGGTGCCTAGAAAAAGCCTATGCATCCTTCGAAATCTAATAATGGCTCCCTTTTTTAAAGCACTCACTATAGGCTCAGTACTGTGTGCACTTACTAACCCATTAGATTCTCAGCAAAATCTGATCCAATAGGCACTGTTATTATTTCCATTTTATAGATATAGAAACTTTGGCACAAAGAGACTAAGTAACTCACTAAATATTGGTGGAGTTGAGATTGAATCAGGCCTACTTGATTCTAAATTTATACTAAGCTATGTTAACCCCGCAGCATTTGTTTATTGCCTCCTCAATGAGGCTTTTCCTTTTCCTCCCACCCACTATTCTCTAGTCCTAATTATTTATGATTTTCTCTTCTAAGGGCTTTTGTGCCTTGTCTGTATCCTCATTTTCTGTGTAACAATAAAAATAAAAGCTACAAACACATATATGTCCAAAGCACTATCCAAAGTGCTTTCGTAGTGTAATTTATTTAATTCTTGCAGTAACTCTATGAGAAAGAGTCTCTCATCATCCCCATTTTACGAATGGAGAAACTGAAGCAGAGAAAAATAATTTGTCCTAGGGTATATATTATTGTAGTTACATGGCCATTTTGAGAAAAAAGCTGTCCTTTTCATCATTTTATCTCCAGGATCTAAAAAGCACAAGGCTCCTGGAGTGGACTCCACAAATATTTACTAAATTAGCTATCCTTGCTCATCCCTGTCCACTAACTTTTCCATGACGTTCAGACAGTTCACAAATCTGAATTTACCTCCGGCATTTGTTCTTCATTCCCTCAGCTACAATCCTTGGCCATGTTCTCATCTCTATAGAGTCTTGGCCACTGTAATCTAACAGCACAGCAAGATAATTGAATCTTCCTAATACCCATTTTTTACATACCTACTTGTCGATCAAAAACTATAATAGTTTCCTATTTCTTTTTTTAAAATTATTTTTATATGTTTATGGGGTACACATGCAGATTTGTTACATGGATATATCGTACAGTGGTGAACTCTGGGCTTTTTGTGTAACCCTCACCTGACTAGTAAGGAAATTAGATAATTTCCTCATCCCACAGCCCCTCCCACCATTCCACCCTTCTGAGTCTCCAGTGTCTATTATTCTACTATGTCCATGTGTATGCATTATTTAGCTCCCATTTATAAATGAAAACATGTAGTACTTGACTTTCTGTTTTTGAGTTATACCACTTAAGATAATGGCCTCCAGTTCCATCCATGTTGTTGCAAAAGATATGATTTCATTCTTTATTTATGGCTGTAGTATCCCATGCCATACATACAGCACGTTTTCTTTGTCAACTCATCTGCTGTTGGACACTTAGGTTGATTCCCTGCCTTTGCTATTGTGAATAGTGCTGTGATAAACATGTGAGTGCAGGTATTTTTTTGATATAATGATTTCTCCTACTTTGGGGATATACCCAGTAGGGAGATTGCTGGATTAAATGGTAGATCTATAGATCTATTCTTAGTTCTTTGAGAAATTTCCATAGTGTTTTCCATAGAGGTTGTACTAATTTACATTCCCACCTCCACTATATAAGTGTTCCCTTTTCACCACATCTGTACCAATATCTATTGTTTTTTGACTTTTTGTTAATGGCCATTCTGACTAGAGTAAGATGGTATCTTGCTGTGGTTTTAATTTGCATTTCTCTGATGATTAGTGATGTTGAGCATGTTTTCATATGTTTGTTGGCCATTTGTATATCTTCGTTTGAAAAATGTCTCTCCATTTGCCTATTTTTTAAGGTCCTTTGCTCACTTTTTAATGGGATTATTTGTTTTTTCTTGTTGAGTTGTTTGAGCTTCTGGTAGATTCTGGATATTATTTCTTTGTCAGATGTATAGTTTGTAACTATTTTTTCCCATTCTGTAGATTGTCTGTTTACTCTTGATTATTTCTTCTGCTGTGCAGAAGTTTTTCTGTTTAATTAAATCACATTTGTTTATTTTTGTTTTTATTGCATTTGCTTTGGGGTGTTAGTCATAAATTTTTAATCTAAGCCAATATCCAGAAGAGTTTTTCTTAGGTTTTCTTCTAGCATTTTTATTGTTTCTGGTCTTAAATTTAAGTCTTCAATCCCTTTTGAGTTAATTTTTGTATATGGGAAGAGATTCCCCTATTTCCTAAAGAATAAAATTGAAACTCTAGAGCTTTGCCCTTTCTAGCAAAATCCCAAACTATCTCTATAGCTTTTTTTATGTTATAGAAAATAATCCATGTATTGAATATTTACTCTATACTCAATACTCTTAAGCGTATCACATACATTTTCTAATTTAACACTTAAGAAACTCTTCATTTTATATCAAAAGAGTCTTTTATATCAGCCAGAATGGTTCTTAATTATCCAAATTTTCATATGTGTTTCTGGGCTGGAATGTCCTCCAATGATTTAATATATTTAAGATTCAGATGTCTTTTAAGGCTCATTTTCTAATTTTTTCCTTTTTATGGCCCATTCTTCAATTTTCCACAACTGAAAGATTAATTCTTATTAAAGTTCATTTAATGTTTATTATTTGTTCATCACCTACCATGCTACTCTAGGAGATGCCCTTCATTATTATTTTGCTTGTTTTATCTATGTCTTGCTTCTGTAACTCAAAGTTTAAGCCTCCTTAGTGCAGGAATCATGTATGAATGTATGAACATCATTTATCCACATAACTTTTCATAATTCTTTGCAAATATTATCTGTTTATAATGACAAGAAATAAGATATAGAGGCTGGTTCAGAGTTTTTATTCTCCAATAACTAAAATGTACATTGAGAATGTGATGTAATTTAAATATTCACATCAGGAAAAAATGGTAAATAGATGTAATTAATTTACAAGTTTCATATGTTCACAAGTCTCTTATGAGAGAAAAAAGTAAATAAGGATGTTTGGCAGAAAGCATATTTTAGTGGAGATGGGTTGCCAATTTAAACAACTTTTTTTTACCTTGCCCTAATCCCACAGACATTTCTGATGAGTTTTTTCTCTGCAATATTTAGACAAGTTTTGAGATGTCAATTACTACTTAAGTTTTCAGTGAACACAGCCTGATAAATTAGCATGTTCATTTTATAAAGTTTTGCATTTAAGGTGAACAAAGAATTTCCTTCTTGTGCCTGTTATTAGATCATTATTTCTGGGTGTGGAGGGGGAGAGGATCTTTAATTCACCCTTAGCAATTCCCGTTATCTGAGAAAAAAATAATCCTAACAAGATTCAAATGATTTAGAAGATACGTCATTGATTTTATGTTGCCAAGTGATACCAAGCCATGATGGCCTTATAACAGAAAATGAGAGCAAGATAAAAATAACCTTTCTTTTTTCTTAATTTTAAAATCAAGAAAAATGGGTCAATTATTATAAGAAACAAAACAGTTTCTAGAAAGGATAGATTAGAAAAATCCTCCTCTGGAAACCTAAAATCTCTTTAAGAATTTAATCAGAAAGAAAAAATGCATTGTAAATCACCATAAATTTTCATTTATGCTTTTGATTTTAAAAAACTTAATTCATAAAAAATATATAATGAAACGGCTATATTCTTCAAAATTCTAAATGATATAAAAGCAATATGCTTATTTTTTTAAGCAAGACTTACTTTCCTTATAATTGTAAAAATTTGTGTTGAATTTCTCTGAATTACCCTAACTGATAATGTGACCACTGAATTTTTAAAATTGGAACTAAGTTTTAATCATTTACCATAATAATGTAAATGTGATCATTCAAAATTATGATACACTATCTAGTGAATAAATTATAACATGCAAAAGTAACAGTTTGTATTTTCAACAAGTAAAAAGAATCTTAGAATTTTAACCTGGGAAGAATGCAGAAAGCAGATAGATAAGACAGAATCTACATGATTAAACTACAGTCTGCTAGTACTTTGAACATTTTGCACATACATCTGAGATATCATTGGTGCTTTTGTTATTTCAACTACTGTGTATCCAGTTTCTGTAATACTGATATGTAAAAAAAAAAGTTAACTCTTTGAGTTTTTTTCTTGTTATTTTTGGGGATTTGGGTTGTTTTTAATCTAAAGTACATGAAATACGTGACAGTGATTGGATTTGGGGGTAAGAGGGAAAGCATATTTATTTGATGATATATGGCATATGGAAATGTGCTCTTCATTTGGAAAATTTATTGAAGCTTGTCAGTATCTTACTTCCATTGTTTATAGCCTGCCTAACCTATTGGGAAAGGGGTTTAATGGCCAGCCTGAGCAGATAAAGAATACACAAAAGTTCAGCATGAGTGGAGCTTAGAATTATAATTCAGTTCCAGCCACCAGAATGTCCTTATGACATTGGGACCAAAATTTATTCTCCATAGTGGACTGGAAAAAAAATTACCTTCATCAAATTCTAAAGCATTTTGAAATGTCACCAACATGTTCATTTGTATTTTTTCAACCTTCTTTCTTCAGATATTGCTCCCTCAAGAGCTGACTGTTGGGTCTCCTAGAAAATGGTCCAATTTCTTTTCTTATATTGTGTCCAATACAGATTTCAGATGGCAAGTAAACTGTTTTCCCCAAATGCTCATTTAAACCAATTAATAAGGTTCTCTGGCAATTTTTCAGGTCAGATATTATTTTCTCAACCCAAGTACTATTTTCTTAGCTCACATGAATGGAAAGAATAAATAGATACATATTTTAAATAAAAAACTGGGATTGTTAATATTAATTAGGTTTGAAATTAGCCTTTTAATTTTGAATTAAAAGATAGAAAAGTACAGAAAACATTTAGTGAGAGCTTATAATAATTTATGACATATTTTTAAATTGTTAAAAAAAGATTGTGCTTCTTTAAACCTTCTGCATCTTCTCTGCAATGTAGTGCACTGGTTATCTATAGGCCAGTTTTGTCAAATCATAGAATCTCTCAGTCCCCAAAATGACATAACAAAAACTTACAACTAAAGTGTCACCTTTCCAATTACTATTTTAATGGTACATAAGATGAATGAATTCAAAGAACACCATAACAAGATGATGTTTCCTTTAGTGGAATCTCATTTTTCAGTCCTTGTTTTGCTATAAATTGTTGTCTTTAAGCCAAGGAAAATTTGCCTGTATCATGGCACATTGCACATCCTTTTGTCCTCAAAATGTACAGTTGAAATTTCAAGTAAAAGTTTCACTAAACATTTAATTCTATATGAGTAAACTATGAATAATAGATACGTTTTGAATTAGTGAGCCTCTAGGAAATTCTAAAAATAAGTTTGGATATAATTTACTTTATTTTTCCTTGAAAATTGGTGTTTAATTTTCAAAGATTTGCAGCATACTTTTTCATTATATTCATCTTGATGGCAGTGCTTCCTTATATCAAAATAATGCGATTGAATTGCTTGCATATTTAGTGATGCCTACAATTGAATCTACATTCTTATTTGCTATATAAAAGTATAAATACAGAGACATTTATATTCACTCTAGACACAAAGGTTCTTCAACCTGAAAATGTGTCAAGAGTTTAGTAGTACTTTCATAGACATAACAGAGTGAGGGAGACTCTAAGCTCAGCTAAGTTTTTACATCAGTAATTCAATTTAAACAATGCCCCACTTTCCCCCCTTTCCAGGTATCCTGTTATCTCTGCTGAAATTTCACCATCATAGCTATTTATCATTAACAAACTCTTCTGTAAATACACCTAGAAGATTTAGGTGCCATTTATAAAGGATTCAAAACTTAATATGACTTATATACATCAGTTCCCTTCTCAGAAAAAAAATTCTGGCAATTTTAGAGCTTAGCTATCATCCAACAACTAGCCAGAAATTATTAGTGAGTTAAAATATAGTAATGCTGAACCAGGAGCACAGACTGCCTGTGTTTGGGATTGGGCACAAAGAGTTAACAAAGAGACAGACATGCCTGCAAAACAAGAGTTGGGAGGACAAGAAATCAATTTTCACCTATAGGTCCTTGTAGCAGGATTTAATAACATATAGGTGTTTGCCTTCCTGGTGTGATATTTGCCATACAGTCTTTTTTTCAAGAATTTTGTTAAAGAATAATTATCTATTATTTTATTAAAATAATATACATTTTCTATTAAATATGAAGCAGCACAGTAAATTACAAAGAAAAGTGAATGTTAAAGAAACATAAAATTCCATACATCCCTTTATGCATATATATAGACAGAAAATAAGTCAATAGATAAGCCATAAAAATTTATAAGCGGTATCATGTTATACAGGCATTAATTTCACTTGCGTTTCATTGAAGAAAAATCTAAGAAAACTGCTAAATTTCAGATAATAGTTTATATAGAATTAATAATAATTCCTTTCTCACCAAGATTTTTTCTCAAACATATAAAAAAAGTTTAAAAAGACATTAATATATGGAATCTTTGTGTTAATACTACTAATTAATTTTAGATAGTGTTGGTTGACCCTCTACTTAGGAAAAAAAATGAATAAAGGCATCTACCACTCAAATATGTTATATTATTATTTTTACTATACTTTGTCTCCAAATGCTCTTTCTACATTTTTTCTTGAATTTACTCCAATCACATTCCCACCGCTCCACTGAAACCACTTGGCCAACGACCTCCACATTGCTAAATCCGTAGTCAATTATTTATCTTTATTTTGCATAAATGATCCAGCAGCATTTAACACATGAAAGTGATCCTTTCCTCCTCCTGAAAACACTTCCTTCACTTGGCTTCCAGCATACCAGACTTCTTCACAAATCACTCCTTTTTGATCTCCTTCGCCTGTATCTTCACTTTTACATTTTAATATTGTAGAGCCTTAAGACCCAAATCTTTGGACCTCCTCTCTGTTTACATTTGCACCCATTTAGATAGCTTTAAAACGAAGTATATGTTGAGGACTCCCTAATAACTCATGCCCTGTGGTCTCGCCCGAAATTCAAACTCACATGTCAAGTTGCACGTGAATGTCTAATAGACACTTCCAACCTAATATCCCCAAAGCAAAACTTTTGATTGGCCTCTGACCAACCTCTGACCAATCAAAAAACAAACAAACAAACAAATAAATAAATAGAATTACCTGCTCTATTTGCTGCCTTTTATATTTCAGATGATAGTAACAACATCCTTTCACCTACTCAGGCAAAAAACAAAAAAATCCTAAGATCTTTTAAGTATTTCTCTCCCATGGCAACATCCTTTCCATGAGAAGTCACACTAGCTCTATGTTCACAATATTTCCAGAATTTGACTACTGCCACCATATCCACTGTTACCACCTTGATCTGAACTATCATCATCTCTTACCCAGATTACTACAAACACTTCCAGGTTAAAGAAGGTGTAATGGACTCTCTAATTCTTTCATATTTTGAATGATCTTGTATCTGTATAGTTAAAACAAGAAATTAGTTCTGTTTCTCTCAGTGTAGAAATTGCCCAGTTGTTTCCTAGCGTCGACTAAGTCGCTTCTCATTCATATCTTTATTAAGTGACTTGTTTTATTCTACCTGAATGCCTGCAGAGTTCTTCACCCATCATTGTGACTCAATAGCTTAAGAAGAATATTTCTTAATATTGATAATTGTATACCAAGATTTCTTAGAATAACATAAATTCCTTTGATTTTCAAACTCAGTTCTCCCTTTATTTAGGGAACTTTAAAATTATATTTTTGTTCATAGTTTTTCTTAATTTTTTTTGGATTCTCTACCTGGGGGACTCTGATAACCATTATTTGGCTTCTCTATCTTCTCCTTAACTGCTTTAATTTCTTTGCTTCCTTCTTCTTCATTGACTTTCATCATATCAGGGCTTTCCTGTGAATTGGGAATCCAACTGTGACCAATACATGGCCTATGCCATTATATGTCTACTGTGTTTCTCAATTCTCTAATTAGGTCATTCTATGACATCATCAATGATTTTTTATATTAAAACAAGTTTTGTAGCTTCTATAGTAAAAATCACTGGCGCATATATATATATTTTTCTTTACCTTGGGTAATGTTCATTTATATTCTGGGATCTTTGTCTTTTCCTTTTCTTTATTTTTCTTTAGAAAGTTTGTTTAGTTGCTCGGCTACCTATTTTCTTCTTCCATGCTTCATACTGGCAGCTTTGTTCAAAATTTCTATTTTCTCCTATAAAATGTGGGTGAATTTTCCTTGATACCACTCATACTTTACATGATGACTGGCTGGCATCTTCTCTAAATTCAGTTTGAGAACTGGAGTTTTGCTATTATATGTACTTTCTGGCATTTTGAAGATACGGGCAGATTAGAGAAAAAAAAGCTCTTATTTGTTTGAGTATAGTCTTTTTTGTATAGACAGGTCTCTGCTCTCTCTTTTGAGGTTGTATTAAGTGTCTTTTCATTTCACTGAGTTCAGGCATAGATATTATTCCTGTGGAAGGATCTACTTGGGTTTTTGACCATTCTCCTGAAAGACTGTGACCTTGGTGTTTTTTCCTGCCTCCACTGAGAGCCTGAGAGCCTGCTGGTGGCAGAGATAATTGTCTGTTCTTAAGGGGCTTTTCTCAGATTTTCTCCAGACTGCCTAATCACCCTCTTAATCTGCTTTTCTTAAGTTGCAAAACATTAATAAGAATTCTCTGAATGTTTTCAATTCATCCTCTTTCCTCTCTGTGGCATTGGAGAGGTAGAGAGAGAAATGAGGATTAAACTGAAACATAATAGAATCAGTTACTTTTCAAAATGTGTATTATGAGGTTGAATCACTTTCCATGTTTGGATGCTGCTACTGAATTCATTGCTTGGTTGTATCAGAAAATGGTGGTTGTCTATACTCATTATACCTACTTCCCTAGTAGCAGAACATTTGTTCTATTGCAGTGTACATGGTTGCTCAGAAATAGAAATCACATTTGCCAGTATCTGTTATAAGCAGATGTACACATGTCAGTAAGTTCTAGCCAATAAAACTTAGGCAGAAATATTTTCTGGCATTTTCTACTAAACCTCCCTAAAAGACCCTAGGCATGCTCCCTTTGCTCTTTTCTTTTCTTTCCTTCTGGCCTAATATAAGGAGGTGATGGACAGAACTCCAGCCACTATCTTGGAACACGAGAATCAGAGTTATACTATAGAAGGAATCAAAAGCTGTGATAAGCCTGGGTCACTGACCATTATATTAAGCCATTAGAATTCTTTTATGTGGGAGAAAGTAAACAGTAGATTGTTAAATGTATTACTCTTTGGGGCTTTTTATCACATGGATTTAAACTTAATCCAATAATAATCTAGTTTTACCAATTTTTGTTTACTGTGTCAAGTATTGGCTAAGGGAAGTTTCTGTGATCCAAACTTGTCCCTACATTATATGTAGTGTTTATTTTTGAAGCTAACGTTTTTGTGGTGATTTGTTATTTAGAAATTATTTTATTATATGGTTATATGGATTTAAATCATATAAATATAAGTTTTGTTAAATGTTCAAAAATTTTGTTACAAAGATGGTCATAATATTCCCTTATTATATTCTAATCTTCTTTATATCTGCACTTCCATCACCTTTTACTTTCTAACATTTTATTTGTATCTTCACTCCTTTCCTCTTGAGCAATATCACAAAGTTTGTCTATTTTTAAATTTTTCAAAGAATCAGCTTTTGGCTTTCTTCTAACCATGTTAGCTTTTTCCTATTTCGTTAATTTCTGTTCCTGTCTTTATTATCTCCTTTCTTCTACTTTCTCTGGGTTTATTTAGCTGTTCACATTTAATTTCTTAATTCAGATGCTTAGCTCATCAATTTTTAGCTCTTTTCTAATTTTACTACTTAAGTTTAGAATTTTTCTTTAAGGTATCTCTTTTGTTGCTTCCCACATATTTTGATATGTTCTGTATTCTTTATTGTTTAGTTATAATTATTTGAAATTTTATTATAAGTCCTTCTTTTACTTATGAGCAGTTTTGAAATGTGTTTTAATGTCCAATTTCCAAACTAATCACATTTGTTCAGAAAACACAATGGTCTGGTATTATAATAATGTTTTCTAAAAATAAGTTTTCCCTTGATTTATGGCCAAGTAAATGGTCATTTTTAAAAATGTTCTGTGTGTGTGCTTGATAAGATTGTTTGTTCTGTAATTATTGGATAGCAGATTCTACATAGATAGGTTTTCCATATGACCAGTTGGCCCAGCTGAGTCCCAGTTTATACTTATTGTTCCAATGTAAGAAGTTATAGAACCCTCTTATTCTCAAAAGTGCCACCATAAATTATTTAGTTTTAAACATTAAATCAAATATTAACTCAACCTTGCTAATGCCATAACTCAGTTCTTTGATATCTTAACTAATTTTTTGGCCATTTGATCTTCTGAGAAATGAGAATAATCCATTGAAATATCCCACTGTGGTGGTGCATTTGTCAATTTCTTTCTGAACTTTTATTGATTTTTACTTTATACTGAGAGTATTTTATTAGGTACATATGTGTTTACAATTGTTACTGCTTCCAAGTGAATTAATCTTTTTTTCCAGTGACTGATTTTTCTAATTCTTTGTTGTTTTTATCAGCTATTTTAGCTAAAAATAACTAGCCACACAGCTTTCTTTTGGTTTATATTTAACTGATCAACATTCTTATTTTCCCTTTTACTTTCAAATTGTTTGCTTTATGATTTACATGAAGAAACCAAGGCAAGTCTGGAAAAGGACACTTATCCACCAAGGTCACCCAACCAGAAAGAGACAGAGCCAGAACTCAAAATCACATCACTTAATTCAAAATCCCTTGCTGTTTTTAACAATAACCATAAACACTGACTCAGTGTCTACCTAGTTTGTGCCAGGTACTCCACTAAAAGCTTTATGTGCATTTTCTCTGCTATTTCTGTTGAACTCTAGTGCCTCTTCTTGTCATGTATGGCATTAGTATAGATATTCTAATGTATATTAAACAATAAACAGAAAAACAAGGGAATCCTTTGAAGCTATTTTATCTCTTGAACTAGATAAATGGTGCACTATGAAAGAAAAAAAAGCTTTGAAATTGAAGGAAAAATTAATAGTTTAAAATCTAGGTTAGATGTGCACATGATTTCCTCCATTTCCAGCTGTTGTTAATGAACACTTCAGGTCAGCCTGTCTGCACTTTGGCTTCTCTTAGATAAGAGGAACATGTGTGTGTTGCTATTTTTGAAACTGCCAAGGGTGGTAGGAACAGTCCCCTGGTGTGAAACTCATCAGAAATTGAACTCCGTTGTTTAACCTACAATCTCAGCCATTTATAAAACTGCTGGTTTGATATCAGAGCCTCAGATGATCCTTCTCAGGAAGCTGCTCCAAAGGCCAGATCCCTTGAAACTAGAAGAGCTCTTTTCTTTTTTTTCTTTCTTTTTATAATTCTGTGTTTAGATGAGACCTGATTGTAATTGCAAGATGCCCAAGTCTCCTAGATTGACTCTTTTCAGCAGTCTTGCAGAATACCACAGCACAGGATCTGTTTGAATAGCCTTGACACTAATTTACCTTTATACAACTTTGTTTGCAGCCTCTCAAGCCTAATTTTGATCAGGCCTACTGCTGAAAAATAAAGGGGAAAAAATTGTACTGCACAAGAGAATTATGTCCTTGCTTAGTTTGTTTCTCCCTGGGAGACAGCTATCATGTTTACTTTTTAATGGCACAGTTGCTGTTATCTCATATGACTGCTGAGTGACAAGCTCCAGTGCAGGCCTATTGTCCCCCAGACTCTGAGACCTCTCCTGTCCAGTGCAAGAAGGCTACAGGAGTTTTTTACTAGCTTATCACTGCGGTTGTCTGGTTAGGATTCTACTTTGACCTTGCTTACTCATTCAATTATTCAATAGACTATATTCACTGAGCACCTTCTATGGGCTGAGCACTGTTCACAATCTAGTAGGAAGATAAACAACGAATCACAATGAGTCAAAAAAAAAGAAATAGAGAAACATAGTATCAGAGGTAACACACAGTAATATAAAACACATAGTAAATCCACTAAGTATTAAGTTTCTCCCTTATATATCAGTTCCCCTATTACTGAGTTCTTTGCTTATTATTCACACTAATTTCTGATGTTCCCATTGTAGGATGTCACTACTAGTTATTGGATGTCCCCATTTACCTTGCTGGACCTGAACTGATATTCTCCTTCATTCTTGTCCGTAGATGCTCTTAACAGTAATCTCTTCTTAGGGAGCAATCCTATCTGTCTTGCTTAACACCACGTCCTCAGCAGCTAGCAAAGTGCCTATGGTTATGTGTTTAATAAATTATCTACGAAGAATATAAATGAAAGAATAATTCTAGAACTGGTATGAACCATTGCTAAGCATTCAAATCCCATCTCTCTTCCAGCCCACACCCCCGTATCCTCATGTCACACACAGATCTCCATTCTGGCTCACATACCCTTGTGGCCACACCTAGAACACCATTCCCTGACACATTTCCTCTTTTCTACCTTCTGACTCCGTGGCTCCTCTGGGATTCCCATATCTCTCCTTTCCTGGTCTGCTCCATGCTGCTGTTACCGTATTTCTGACTCTCACAGTTTTACCTGACTCTGACATCTTCCTTAAACACAAAGCCTGCTATGGAAGACAGCCAGATCATCTAGGAAGAAAATAGCATACTTGTGGGGATTTGACAGTGCTGCCTTTGTAAATAATATGACTACTTAAGAAAGCATGTGTGTGCAAGAATAGTCAGCTGCCAGGGAGGTTTAATTAGCACAAAGGTCAAGGTTGCACTGCACATATTTTTATAAGACACCATATCTAATTTTAAGGCAGTTATATATTGCTTATTTCAGACTGTCAGGGCTTTTTGGTTTAATGAGGCAGTGCAGTGTCTCTTCACAGACCACTGACTATTGTTTGAGCCTTGTGATGATAACTGCATTTAAAGTTATTGAGCTTGGGTTTAAATAAATTACACAGAAGTCAAAGAACACATATTTGGTATACCATAAATAGCCAGAACCAGTGACTCACAGCTTCTGAGAGAAAGGAAAACCTTTAAAAGAAAAAAAAAATCATACTATGCATCTCACTACTAGGAAAATTTTTTTTGCAGGGGGGGATTCCATATTTTGTAAAAATAAATGATTTGTGTAAATGACTCCCTGAAATTTTTCTATAGGCTATATAACAAATTTGCAGATATCCTTTATTTAATTAGATTAACTAATGAGCACTAAAACTCAGCTGGCTACATATTTGAACTGTAAGTCTAAACAGTAAGAATATTGAATATATTTTCAAATAAATGCAAAGGAAAATCTTTTATTGAAACATGCTCACATACCCCTACACAAGAGGTGTGAGGTAGCCATCTATGGCAGGTACAGTGCTCACCAGTGCCTTACTAGACATGGGCCCTTTCTAACTTCCAGGGCCACCATCCTCGGTGGTGATGGCTGCAGCTTCACCTCATGCCTCTGTTCCAGGTAAGAAGGAAAAGGAAGCAGAAAATGCTTACACTTGTGCTTATGCTTTTGGGTAAGAACTGGGTCACATGACTATTCCTACCAGTAAGGGGCACTATGAAGTTTAATATTTTATTTTTTTAGCTTACACTATAGAGGACACAGGGAAAAGTAGTTGAAATGGATGTAAAGTAAGATAGCTTACATCATCTGCCACAAATTTGTTAACAGTTCGATAGGCCTGTTATATGTATTCTTTATAAATAGCTTTTAAAATAACGTACTATATTGTGCCTTTAATTATTATAGCAATTGTATTACTTAATAATTATAACATATCTTATCAAAATAGATATATCTTAAGTATTTCTTAAATGTAGCATTAAGTAAAATTTGGAAATTTAGGCAAGGGATGTTTCAAAGAGTACACATGATTCAAATTGAGGAAAGACTATCTAACCCATATTCTGGTAGAATCTAATCCTAATGCCTGGTTCAGGTGGGTATTTGGCCTTTACTTCCACAGTGGCTGACTCAGAAATGGAGAGAGTCAACCACTAGGGTGGAGAACATAGGCTTGCCCTGTGAATAAGCAATGTTGCCAAATGATTCTGCCCCTGTTCTGGACTATATGCCCCTCATACCAAGTGTCTTTAAGAATAGTGTCCTACGAAAATGTGTTTTGGCAAAGAGAGCCTAAAGAATAGATATTGCTGGCAATAATAGTCATCACAAATAGTCCAAGAAAAACCAGGAGACTGAAAAGATCTAGATCTTCTCCAATATAATAATTATCATTGAAATTTCACATCTGATTTTAATTTCCCAGTTGCTAATCATAGAAATAGTAGTGCAACTTAGGAAAGGGAGAGATGGTATCTGTTTAGGATGCTGGAGAAGCTCAGACTCAAAACTATTCCCCAAACAAAACATTTTAGTAAGGCTTCCTGATTCCAAGTGCAATTTATTCTACCATTCTAAGAGTATTAGGGAATGGAAGTAAATATTCCCTCTAATTCCCTTACAAAAAAATGCATAACACAAATTTTTATAATTTGATAGTGTCTATCCCCAATTATCTCACCTTTATTTCCATTAAGTTTAAATATTTTTGTTTCCGTGGCTAACACCTGTAATCCTAGCACTCTGGGAGGCCAAGGCAGGAGGATCATTTGAGCTCAGGAGTTCGAGACCAGCCTGAGCAAGAGTGAGACCCTGTGTCTACTAAAAATAGAAAGAAATTAGCTGGACAACTAAAAATATATAGAAAAAATTAGCCAGGCATGATGGCACATGCCTATAGTCCCAGCTACTTGAGAGGCTGAGGCAGAAGGATTGTTTAAGCCCAGGAGTTTGAGGTTGCTGTGAGCTAGGCAGATGCCACGGCACTCTAGCCCAGGCAACAAAGTGAGACTCTGTCTCAGGAAAAAAAAAAAAGTGAAAAAATAAATAAAATAAAATAAATATTTTTGTTCCGACTCTTCAGAACATCCTCCCAATTACCTTAGTAAATGAATTCTCCATTTTCATACGGTTCTAAAATGGTATGGTGGTGAGGGAATGCAAGAAGACAGGACAAAGAAGAGGGAAGATGAGAGAAGCCAACAAGATAGCTGAAACCTGGAGCTGGCTGGATCAACTAAAGGACTTTGGAGAACAAAATTATCTTTCATGAAATTTTTAGTTATTAGTTGAATGGCACGCAAGTGACCCTTTTTTAACACCCCTGTATTTTCAGCAATGTCTATTAAACAGCCAAAATTGCTTTGTATGAGTAGATTATTGTGTAGAAGGAAAGGTAAGGGTTAAGTTTTACAGTTAAATCAATGTCATACATATCAGAGATAGCCCCCAAGAATTCAAAGAAATTTCAGTACTTTGGATTTCCCTAACAATTGATGAAACTTCCAGCAACCTTAATTAAGTAATAACGACTAGGAAAGCCCCACTGGCCTTGGGAACACACATGTGAGATACAAGTGTAAGAACTGTTTTTTCTCCAATTATGATTACAAAGTATGTGTTTAAAAATACATGTGTGTGTATTTTTTGTGTTGTGAAGAAACTAAAACATAGATATTACATTTATTATTTTATAGAATTCTAGATTTGAAAAAAATGCATTAACTGACCCAGAAATGGTTTGGATGAGTTTCTTAACAGTTATTATGAGGCAAACGGGTGTGAACCAAAATTCTTCAAATTCAGGACTAATGCTGACTGAATAGAGATGATTTAACACCTTCTTCAAGGGCCTTATATGAACTGGTGAGCTGAATGAATTAGACATTTTTAAAGGGATTAAAATGATGAGACAAGTGTCAACTGTTATGTATGAGCATCTTGAGGACATGGGTTAAAGACTTTTTTCTTCGAAGGGCAGAAATGTAAGAATTTCAAAAAATAGTTATGACCCAATCTTTCAGTATGTGCCTGAGTTCAAGTGTCTAGACAGTCTTAAGTCTCCAAAGAATATTAGATTTCTGGAAAAACAGTTAAACTAGGGAGTTAAAAAGGAAAACAATTTTTGTCTTTTTGGCAAGTACTTCTCATAACAAAAATATTTAACTATATTAATGACAGATTACCTTTGACTACTAATAATAGTTTATATTTAAAAAGAATGTACATGATGACCACTTAAAAGCATGGAAGATAACACTGCTCTAATCACATAAATTAATAAGGAATTATTATTTAAAGAATTTATCTAAAACTTTGAAAATCCAGATATTAACTGAAAGGTACGATTAAATTATTAGGTCTACTATTATCTACTTTGAACGTACTTTTAAAAATCTGTATGTTTTAAGAACATTCTCTGTTCTTATTACTGATTAATAATAAGAATGAGAACTATATTGCTAACTCCATAGTTTATCATTCTTCTTTATTTCATATTAAAAACAAAGAAAAATAGCTAGAGCAGCAGCCTCTGTTCTTTTCGGCTTGCCTCTCCTGGTATAGAACTTCTACTCAATGAGTGAGCTGAGGTGAAGGCAATCAGGGAACTGGTGTTATCAGCTTTCTGAGCCTTGAGTAGAGTTTCTACCCCACATGTGGAGGCTGGGAAAAGGAAGAGAGTCCTAGACCTTTCAGCCATTCTTGCTTAGAATAGAGTCTCTTAAACACAGAGATAGGAGCCTGAGAAATGCTGATGGCTTGTGCCTCCCTAAGAGATACTGACTCCCTCTACTAGGAACTGGAGGGGAGCTGAGTGTAGAGCCAGGTAGAGCTGTACCTAACTGAAGCGTAGCTTCCAACACGTGGAACTGAGAAATGGGAGGGAAGAAGGGAGCTGTTTTGGCTCAAATGCCACAGATTCTAGCTGTTTTTAGTGATATTTAGTTAGATTTTCTTGAATGAATGTTTTTCATTTGCTACATCCCCTTTGGACAATTTCCAGAGATTTTAAATGGTTATTATTTATAATTTTTGCCAGTTGTGGTCATTTCACTGAAGAAAAGATCTGTGGAGCTCCTCATTCTGGAAGTTTTCTTGGTCTTAAGTCCTGGGCCTGGTTCCTAGCTTGCTCTGCTTTCCAGATATAGGCGATTAAAGCCTCCACATAAGCTACTAAGAAGGCCATCTGGCTCTCACGAGTGACTTGTAATTGTCTTTTAATTGCTCTCATCCTTTTGTTATATTTTTAGGACTTTGGTCAAGCTCAACAAGTCATCTAACCCCATTTTCCTATTTTGTCTATACTTTTTAAAAGCATGATAACAGTATCACCAGCTAGTGCAATACTTTCCATTGGAATATCATTCCAATTAACACCAGTGAAAGTTGTAATAATTGGACTGCCACCTTGTGTTAGGCTCTATCTGTGCTGTACCTACCACCAATGATGAGGCTCACTTTGCTAGCTGAGTGATTAGAGATTCAACCTAATGCTCAGAATGCTATTAGGGAAATCCTTGGGTATTAACATTTGTGGAAAGGATAGGATGGAGGAGAATGAAGCAAAGGGAGAAGCTAAGCTAAAATGCTGACTCCATGGCCTCAGTCAACCCCAAGATGAATTATGAAGCTGAAATGGTCCATCAGAGTTGTCCTTCAATGGGTCAAAATATCTGGCGTTGAGATTACCACCTTGTTCAGTCATTGCATGTGGGCCATGCCTGAAAGGGCATGGTGGTGTGTAAGGAGACTCTGCAACTGAGGCAATTCATAAAGGGGATGGCAATTGAAGGCTCTCAACCAATAGGCTTCGAGCAGCTGGGAAAACAAGTCCTTCATTGAAGGTAAATGTGAGTGCATCATCATGTTCATCTCTAGCCTAACTCCAAAGATTGGGGACCTTTCAAACTCTCTAGTATCTGGACTTGAAATAATTCATCAACTTACCTTTCAGGATTCTATTCCTCTGTATTAGCCTCAGTATATTAAAAGGCTCAGGAATAATATCCAGATAATTCTTGTGTATATCTTAAGAAGTAGCAAGACTTATCATACAAGTATTAGGATTTTTACTCTGTACTATGGCCACAGAGGGCTCTCTTTCCCTTTGCCCACTCTAACCTGAGCTTTCATTCCAAATTCACTATTGATCCGGAGCTATGTCTTACTGTAGGATTCAAAGTTTCAAGAGATCTCATGTACCCCAACCCCATATTTAAGATCTACCTTTTTCATTAATTGATTCTATTGCCCCAATGATAATGAAATTATTAGTGGGAAAAATAGAATCAAATCCAGGTCTTCAAATCTGAAATTCTGTGGTGTGTGACTGACCCAGAATATTGAGTGTGCCAATAGAAATAGAATTCATTTCACAGATTAGGGTAGGGACAGAGGAAAAGGACATACTACTCTCTCTGAATTTATGGTTCTTTCTGAATGATTCATATTTAATGTGTGAGCTAGAGAAAATTTTCTTTTTATTAATAATATAGCAAAATTTCAGAGAAGGTATCTCATTTCTTCTCAACATGTCCTTTTCATCTACCTGCATTTTGACTGAATGAAAGTCATGTCTTAGCCTGGCAAAATCAAGGCATTGCCTCTCGAATTCCTTGAGTACAACATTGTATAAACTATAATGCTGGCATTATCTGGTTAACCTCTGGTTGACCTACAATGGAGAATCTAAAGTTTCAAAGAATTTACTTAGCAACTTAAAGGCAAAACAAAGACTGAAACTCAAGTATTTGGATTGCTGTTTCTACAGACTTTTTGGTAACTTGTCTCATAATGTCTAAAATTCTCTTTTCTCCCTAATCATAAACTATAGTTCCCTTTCAACCTTGTGTACAATATTCTAAACACCTGTATAAAAGTTTGTTTTATTATTTGTTTCTTGGGAAAAAAATAAAAAACTAAAATAACTATTTAAAAATAAAACCCTTACTATTTCCCTTAAAGTTATTATTCTATTATAAAATAGTAGTTAAGTATTTACTCTGAACCAGGTTCTGTTCAAGAGGTGGGAACAAAATATCCCTCATAGGCTAATTGCTGAAGCAAGTAAGTGAATATATAATTATGGAACAACATGTTATATCCTTCGAGAGAGAAAACTTCAAAATGTTATAGAGGTCTATAGCTCAACTATAAAAATTGGAAAAGCTTCCCACAAGAGACAACATTAAAGCTACAACTTGACTGAAGGAGAGGGGTTAGGAAAGACATACCACAAGATACTTAGCACAAATGTGAAACTACTTGCTTTCAGAAGGGAGGTAGAAGATCACAGAGAGAAATAAGTCCTATGATTACTTACTAGTTATCTAAAATCAAATGGACACCTTATTACACTTTATCTAAAAGGATACTAAACATAAAAAGATATAACACAGTACTATTATAGTAGTTTCACAGTTTGGTGTAAGGCTTGAGATGGTACTATTAATAGAAAGGAATGGATAGATAGGAATGGTGTAGCTGTGTAAAATGTGAACTAAAGGGAACTTAAAAGACTCACTTGCCAAGGAGTGACTACCTCACTGAGCTGCCACGGCACTCCTGCATGCATCTTTAAAACAAAGCCCTAATAGGATAATGCATTTTCATCAATGAAGAATGATGACTTTAGTAGAGCAACAGGAATAGAGACTATCAGAACCTGAAGGAAAAGAACAGAGAGGATGGCCAATGAAGAGGAGGGTGGATCTCAGAGGGTACATGCAGCAGGACAGTCAAGTCCTGTGGTCCTGGAAGATAGAGGTACCAAAAGGAAACAAAGGTTATCCAAGACATTTGGTAGAGTTTAGTCCCAGTAAGTAATCATAGAAGGAAATGGGTGGAAAGTCATTGATTTGCATAGTTTAATACAGAAAAATTTAAGAACAGACAAGGAGTTCAGTGGGTAATGCATGAAGGCATAAATAAAAATATCCCTTTTCCAACAGATGGCATGTTTTTAGGAAAAGATCAGTATTAGGAGAATGCTAAAAGCAGGTATATCTCATTTTTCCCATAACATTTCTGGTCTCATGGTACAAAATAAAATAGACCCCTACCTTTTGAAATATAGAAGAAAAAATGTGAGTTATACAGCTGATCTAGCAAAATCATAAATGGAAAAATGAGTCTTTAACTGGAAATGGTTTGTTGGGGTTGGGAGTTGGCCAAACTATCTTCTCTGAGATGATTTACAGTCAGTAAAAGGTTATCTGCAATTCTAAAACTGCAGACTTCTGTTTTCTAATCTGAATAAGAAGTAAACTTTGTCATAGGTTTTGGAAGAAAATCACTGTTTTACATTAAGGCTTCTCATTTATATTCACAGACCTTCAATTGGTGAAGCTTAGTGGCTAGAACACAGGAATGGTAATAATGATAGCTCATTAAGCAATTACTCCATGCTAGGTGTTGTTCTAAATTCTTTAGTTATATTTTTTCACTTTATCCTCCAAACAAGACTATGAACTAGGATTATTATTATCCAAATTTATAGATACCCTATGCCATACAGTAAGCAGCGGAGCAGGACAAGAACCAAGAAGGCAGACCTGAGCTATTCTCTGCCTACCTGTTAAGTGGAGATTTTCTGTGCTATTTCTTCTTTAATCTGCTACATTTTGATATCACAGGAAAACACAACAATGGCTGTAATTGAGTTTAAGGTATATATTAGTTAGTATATATATGTGGAACTAGGAATCAAGAAACCTGTGTGTGTGACCTTGTTCTGACCCCAACATGCCATGTTCTCTTTGGACATGTTCTTCAAACCCTCTTTCGTTAGTTGTCTTATCTGTATTAAAAATTAAAAATGTAATATTCTTTAAAATGCTAATAATCTAAGATTTTAGAACTACACTAGTTAAACTTGACTACTGACAAAACTTACCTTTTGGAGTTCAAAATCAAAGAATGTGTCTATTTTTCATTTTTCTCTACCCTTTTCTAACATATCTTAAGTAACACCGGATACCATATGTTATCAGCATTGCATTGCAGCCTGTCTTTAGTGTTTTTATTCCTTTACATTTGAGTCTTGTTTGACTCAGTGTGACTGTGTCTAATGTCAAGGCAGATACTGTTTCTTCTTTGTTAGTGTCTTCTGAAGTAAGATGCATCCCCAACATACTAAATCCTCAATGAAAACATACTGAATTGTGCTACCCTTTGGCAACTTTGGTAGAATCCTGAAAGTTAGAAAAAAGAAAAAAATCATTCAACTAGGGATTTCCATGGGGTTTGTAGAGTATTCCAGGGCTACTCTTACATTTGAGCTATAAATGTCACAAGAACAGGGAAATGTTAGAGGACTCTTGAAGAAAAGTATTTATATATTTCTCAAAGAGAGCATGCAGAATTCATACGTTGTCCTGATTAATCAGGATTAATGATTAATCCTGATTAATCATGACCCCAACAAATACACAAATATATCATTAGAAAAAGCATCAATAGATATATTATGTACTATATATACATATATATATATATATATATATATATATAAACATATCTTGTATATATACCAAATACATGCAACTCTTTATGGAAGATTCCATTTTAATGTTCTACCCAACCACCAGATTGCATGTCTCCCTCTTTTCAATTGGAACAGTTGTTTGGAAGATGTAGAATTTGTCTATGGAAGCTACAATTTTTTTTTTTTCATGTGTTTTTGTTCTTGGTGGTCAGGGCATCTGTCCTCTTTATAAGGATATTTCCTATGCTGACTTGTTTGGCTACTTAGAAGAAGAACATCTTTACACTTTTCCCTCTGGACATTTCACATCAAGCTTTCCCTCAGAGTTTTGATGCACTTTTCTTTGAGCTTCCCTCAGAACTAGTAGACTCCCAGTTATAATTTCAAAATTCTTGTTCCAAATGCACTGTTTGTATTCAGTAGCTGCCTGTGGTCATGTTTCTCCACACATTGGTTGTCTTTCGGCTTTTCGTTGTTGTTTGCTTTTAGGCACTCATCAGAACAAAAGTGTTACAGCTGCTTCCGAGATGACACAGCAACTGTGGCTTGAGGCTTCAATGTGACAGATGTCTGTTGATTGCCTGTCACCTAAGCTCTCATTTATAGCTAGTGGCAGCCTGCAATGCCTCTGAATTCCTTCCTGTATTCATATGAATTAATGAAATGTCAGCCCCCCAAATGTAAATACCGAAGTTTTGAAACCCAGATTTAAGTTACTGGAAAGTCTACTCCTTTATCATCTTCACAGAAATTCACTGACAAATGATAGAATTTCTGTAGCAGCAGAAGTAAAATCCTATATATATGCAGTGTGTTGGTCACACAAGCTCATTCATTTCTATCATCAGACATGCTTCTGAAATGTTTAATGTCTTCTTCTCCACCTACCCCAGACCCAGCTTACTTCTCATAATGATGACCATGACCTCCTACTAAACAAATTCAGCTATATTGATCGCTTTGCCCACTGGACTCTGAAAGTACTCAATGTTTGAGTCCTATACCCTCAGTTATAATATATCATACATATGTTTTGTACTTACACAATGTTACATGTATGAATTCTTTCCCTAGTAAGAATGGGAGTGTGAAAGTATTAATAAGTACTTTACCTTCTACTTCTTGAGTATCCTTTATATTATTTTGCATAGGTATGGAAATATAGAAAATATTCACTAGTATATGAGAATTTCACCTGATTGAAAATATCTAAAGGCTTTTCACACTCAGAATCAGTAAGAATATGGGGAAAAAGAAACTCTCATAAGTTTGGTGTGAATATAGTGTTACAACCTCTCATGAGGCATCTTGTCATTAGATGTCAAAATTTTTAAATGTGCATACATTTGAGTTAGGAATTCCAATTCAATGAATCTATAAATATTATCACCTAAGTAAATAAATTACAGAGTTTTGTAATAGTATTACTTACTATTATGTATAATCTGAATATTCATCGGTATGAGATTATTTAAATAATGGTATATCCATACCACAGACTATGAAGCAATGATTTAAAAAATAAAGTAAATGCAAATGTCTAAGAAAAATTCATACTAACTGCTAATGCAACAACAAACAAAAAACATAAACAAACAATAAACAGAAAAAACTAAATTTCAGAATATAATGTACAGAACAGCCCATGCCAGTAGCACTGACACACCACATGTGCTTCCAGAAGCTGTGGGTATACAGAGCAATTAAGGAAGGAAAGAGGAGTTGCTTTCACTTTGACTGATACTTACGACAAATTTATTTAATGAATAACTTATTCAAATGTCTATTATGTTCCAGACACAGTGCTATGTGAAGATTTCATTTTAATGCTTTCAACAACTGTATTTCTTTAGTTATTTGAAAATATTTGTTTCATCATTAAGTATATATTTTCTAACCACAAATATTACCATGGTTCACCATATAACTTATGTCTTTAAGAGTGTCGGAATTTATTTATACAGATCACTCAAGGAAAATGGCAAGTTTCTATTCTAAATGACTCAGTAATGTAGGCTTATCAAGACCGCACTATGTAAAACTCTCTAAAGAAATTCTTACATCAAGGTGTATGAGGCATACATATGGAAGCATATCAAGCTTTTAATAGGAATAACTGAAAGTAGTGCTGGTTTTCTAGATAGATCATAACAAAATATAGCTAATTGCCTTAAAATTATCCCACACTTCTGATGAGCATTACATATAACCATAGCACCTTTAATTGGACATGAATTTAGATATCAGTTTATCATCTGCTCTCTGAAGCAGACTTTGAGAAAGAATCCATTCCTTTGCATTCCCTACCTTCAGAAGGGCACCTACATTCCTTAGCTCATGAACTCCTCCTCTGTCGTCAGTCAGTCATGGCTGGACATGTCTTTTTCCTACTGTACCACTCCGACATCCCATATCTATAGTCAAATTTCCTTCTACCTTCCTCCAGTAAAAGCCCTTGTGATTATACTGGGCTCATCTGATAATCTAACGTAATACCCCTGTCTCAAGATCCTTAACTTAGTCACAGCTTCAAAGTCCTTTTTACTATGTATGGTAACATACTCACAGGTTCCAGGGATTTGGATATTGACATATTTGTGGGGCCATTATTCAGCCTTCTACAACTAGTAAATAAATTCAGACCAGTTTGAATAAATTCTCAAAATTTCTGTTTCTATAGCAATGAATTTGAAACAGGCTACATTGCTAAAAGTGTGTATCATCATTCATCTGTTACTAAATGGGACAGTTTGCTGGCTGTAAAGGACATAGGGTGACAGAACACTTTCATTGCCTTTAAGGAACTCCAGGAGACAAACAAATATTTACAGTACAATGTATAGTGGTGTAGAGAAAAATAGATTTGATCAGGAAATGCTTCAGAGATAACTCTTAAAGGAGGAAGGACTAAAGTAATATAGAATCCCTAGGCAAGTAAGGCAGGTAGGAGGAAGAAGATTGCAGGCTTATGGAAAGGAAAGGGCATACACAAAGGCAGACAAGATTTAGGAGTATGGGGTGTTCAGGGAACATCAATCTGAATTTGGCTAGACCAAAAGGTTCAGGTTAGGGAGTGGTGAGAGATAAGGCTTGAAAATTAGTGAATAGCCAAAGAATTTTGAACTGTGTCTCAATTTCCACTATAATTATTCCATAGATGGTCAGACTGTACATGTCTATCAGTCAGCAATTAGTGAGTACTCACTGAAATAACAGAATTAGGTGCTCCCTTGAGAGAGTTTGTAATTTCCTGCTTATTCTCATAATGTCATTTATCAGACATCCTCTAAGACTATAAGGAAATTCTGAATCTTATAGATTGCAGGAGCTAAAAATGATCTTATAACCATCTTTTCAAGTGTACTCTCAAGAGTGTTTTATAAAATGTTAGATCTGGAGGATACAAATAGAGGGTCCTGAGAAAAAATTTGATAGTCAAAGGGTTTAAAAAACACTAATATTATATATTACATCTTGAGATTAAAGTTTCATAAATTTATAAAATTAAAATTAGCATTAATTAACCTGAAAAATTATGCAAAAATAAATCATTTTTATTCAGAATTTAATAGATTTTGTAACCACATAAAATTTATTTTTTTCCTTTGGTTGGTTGGTTTGTTTTCCAAAAGGATCTTTGGAAGAGGGTCCATTGAACAACACTCTGGGAAAATAACTCTAATCCAGTGCTTCTCAAAGGTTATTCCTGGCCTAGCAGCACTAGTATCACCAGGGAACTTGGTAAAAATGCAAAGCCTCAGGCCCCAGCCCAGACCTACTGAATCAGAAACTCTGGCAGTGAGACTAACAATCTATTTCAAAAGCCCTCTTGGAGATTCTGATGCCCCATTAAAGTTGAGAACCACTGCTCTAACTGCTCTAATCCAATCTGGTTGCACAGGTAAGAAAGCTCAGTCCCAGAGAGTTTAAATGCCACCTCTGCCCCTACAGCTCAGAGTTTTATCTTGGGCATTGTCAGATCTTAGGTACCCCAAGTATTAAATTATTCTGCCACTTGGTCATCACCTCTTTCTGATGCTCCACAGTGATACTCACTTCCAGCATCCACTTCATAGCAATAGGCTGTACAGTTGTTCTCCTTGCAGAGGATTTACTATCTTATGCATATGCTTAGATTCTATATCTCTAGGTAATGTTTATAGCTCGAATGGACATAGCACGTTTTAATACCTCCTGGGGTCCTTCACTAAGACAAATAGCAGAACAATTGCTTCTTTGTGTACAAAAAGTCTTTTTGCTATCTTTTATCTGACAAATTGTTCAGAAAACCCCCCATGATAACTACCTTCTCTGCAGGCTACCTATTTTTCCAAATTGTTGTGGAGAATCTAGCATCACAAAGTATTACTAAGATACAATTAGAGGACAAAAGTTACTAGCCAAGCAAGAAGGATGAGGGGACCAAGTTTTGTAAAATGGGGAAGAACCCTAAATTTAAGTTTGGGCTAAGAAATGTAACTGATAAAGATAAGAAAATATCAGAAAGTAAGGTCATAATGGATAATTTGATTTGGGTTACTTTTGCTGTTGTGGCGGTGGTGATGGTTTTAACCCTAAGAAAGGAAAAATGATGAGGAGAGAGGTAAAATTTTATTTAGAAAGAAAAATTGAAAAAGAATGCTTGCTTGGAATTTTAAATTTTTTCTTTTATCATAATCATTGGTGTTCTCTGCCTTTCCAATTATATACAATTTGGCCAGCAGAAGAAAAGCAAGGCTTCTTTAGCCATTTATGAGAATGTATTTCCACTAGTGTGATTTCCCCTCCAGCTGTCACTAGCTGAGAGGATATATTCCCTCTGCGTAAATTTAAGGAGCCTGGCGGTAACATGAGTGGAGGGCAGTAAATAACACTGCCACCTGCACTTAACTAGAATTTCTGATGTCTTGTTTTTCACTGCTGTCAGTAGTGTATCTCCCCTTAAGACAATATTTCATCAGACTTATAATGAAAATGATAATGTGGCCATGGTTTATTTATAGCACACTTCTCTATTGGTTGGGTTGGGTTTTGTTGTTGTCACATTAATCAAACACAAAATTGATTTTAGTATAGCACTTGAAATTCTTCAAAATTACTTTTCCAAAATAAAAACTTTAAAAAACATAGACAGAGATACATTGTAAAACAACAAAAAATTTTCAGTATAAGATCAGCTAAAATAATGCATTTTCTTTTATTAATAGTTTTGATGAGAAACAAAATTTCCATGAAAAACAGGATTGTATACCCACATCTACTCAGATGAAATTATAATTTCTCCCAAAGAAATTTTTCTAAAAGAGTGAAATGATCAAGAGAAATGAATCCCAGCTACTACCCATCTTCATTTAGGGGAGAAGAATATACAAGACAGAAAATCTCATGTAATTGAAAATAACTTTGGTTTTCATATTCCTAAGGTTTTTTCTTTACACATGATATATTAGAAAACATAATACCTTTTATGAGATAAAATTCAAATAGCATACTATACATTCAATATTGAACTCATATTCATATTTCATATTCATAATTCATTTCACAAATTCATATCTTACAAGCATATAAAAGACAGATTCAGTGAGGACTTGGTCATAAAAATGATTTATAGGGTGGAAGGGAAAGTATATTGATAGTACATGGGAAAAGTATGCATGTGAATCTAAGTTCCAATGCTTATTAGCTCTGTGTACCTTTAGCAAGTTATTTAAACCCTCTTACTCAGTAATCTCATCTATAAAATGGGTATAATAGTAGCATTTACCTCATGGGATTGCTGTGAAGGTTACTAAGTTAACATTTATAAAGTGCTGATATGAGGTCTTAGTGTATAATAAGTGCTAGATGAGTGTTTGTTAAATGAAATAAATCAATCAATAGGACCAAACAAGTTGTTGGAAATGATCATTTTTCCCCATTAAAAATATTTATAGTTTTGTCTCTAATAATTAAGCACTGTTATCCATGAGTAAAAATGTCATTTATTAGAAAATTAGTATATCCAACACAATTTTAATGCTAAGAATTTAATTGAGAAGTAAGTGAATCAGCACCTCAGCACGTGAGGACTTCACGAATTTAAAAAATAGTGAAAGTATAAGAAGGAAGTGTTATACTTTTAGCAAAACTATTTTTACATTTCCTAAAACCAAAGCATTCTTCAAGCTAAAGCTATGTAAAAAATATTAATATATTACATTTTCATGACAAATAGCAGCGTAAATAATGAAGCAAATATAAGGTAGAGTAAAACTTTGAGCATAGGAGATAATGCTTTCAAAGGGCAAATATAAATAAATAAACATTTAAATAAATAAATGCTGTAAGAACTCAAATATATAAAGATGACTGCAACTCAAAAAATTGAAATGAATGTTTGTACATTTCTTCATTTTGCATTAACCTAAAGAAGTCACCTCCCACAAATTTAACCAGTTACGAGAATTACTAGAAAATCTAGAATTAATATGACTATGTGGTTGGGGGTGGGGGAGAGAATCTAAGTGAAATTTGCTATCTAATCAATATTTACACTGTATAGCATGTCGTATTGTGAGAAATATAATAAATAAACACATATGAAAAGAAATGTACCTTGATAAAAGGCAGTTCTACAAATGGTACATTTACTTCATTTGTGGATACCAGAATTATAAATGCAAAAGGCAGTCCAAATAGCAATGTCTACATAACAATACTAGGAGGAGTCTTTGACTTACAACTTTTAAAAGCATCAGAAGTGACCATTTAAAAATGTCTGGTTCATCCAACCTGGCTTTAGGCAAGGAGAATATCTACATGTGCTCCCTTCCAGAAATTGATGTTTTAATAGGCTTGTAAGAACAATGGAGCTTAGGATATTGGCAAATGTAGTTGAAGTGATGGACAGCAAACTCTATAAAAGATAAAGAGAAACTTCTATATTTGAGAAAATAATTCTATTCAATCTGTACTTGGAAAATATTTAGTCTAGTGGAATGGAAGAATTTTTCCCTGACATCTTGGCATTTATTGAGATATTTCCTAGGCAATAATTCTTCAGCCATTGTGCCACATTGCTCTGGGTTGTTGTGAACAACTCAGAGTTATGCTGGTATATTTTATAAATGTGCAATATCTTTTAAACTATAACTACAAGACACAAGTTTTTATGGTGATTTCCTTCAGACAAAATATTAAGTTAAAGAAACAAACAAAGCATGAGTTCAGTTAATACCAAGAAGAATACATGTTTATGACTAGAGACAAGAACTTTGCCTACTAATCTTTTAAGATAATAAAGTCAGGGCAGTAACATTTCTACTGAATCAGCAGAGTGTGGAAGGATAAGCAAGTAAAGACAGTGATAACTATTGATCCATTCGGTTGATCAAAAACGCATATTGGCATCTATTAACAGCCAGGCAGATCTCTGGTAGGCTCTAGAGTGAAAATACACAGTGAAACTTAAAAAATAGTTGTTTTCTTGAAATCATTTCTGCCTCATTTATAATTGTTTTGAATTTTATTTAATATTGTTACTGTGTATTGTGATGAACGAATTCAAGTATTTAATAATTTGCTCAAAATACAGAAAGGATGAAAAAAACCATAGCTAAAAAAATGCCCTGTGATTTCTGCAAAATACAATCCTGAGGAGAAAGAATATTATTTTATGTTTGTAATAATCATGATTGCCACCTACACAACAACATATAAACTTGTCCTTCTAAGATTAAAATCATGTCTCCCAAATTTAAAGTTTACTCATGTGTTGGCCCTACTAATGCCATAAATCCCTTAAATCCTGGTTCTATGATAATTCAGATGAAGGTAAAATATATCATTCCTCCTTCTAATTAGTTAGTGAACTGGTTGAAAGGGAGGAAAAGACAAGAGAGATTTTCATTCATTAGCAGTGGTCTAAGCAACTACAAATGAACCTACTGAAAGTAGCATCAAGCGTAGGGCCAAAAATCCCAGTCAAAACCTGAAACTTTAGAAGTTTACAATGAAAGTTGACTTGCAAACCAGGTCATTTTATATCTTTCAATAAGCAACTTAGCTGCAATGACAATTACAGCAGTTATTGATTTAATTTGCAGTGTTTTAGTTTTGGATGAGGTAAGATGAATAATATCTGATTCTATACTATAATAGATGTGTTATTGAATCAATATTTCAATGAGGCTATGGGAAACTGAAAATCCTCAAACTCCTATGACTATAGTTAAGATATATCAATACACATGACCTTGATTGATATTTATCAATGTTAAAAAATATTACTAAACACCATAGGAAATATACCTAAAAGTAATATAATTGCACTTCTGATGAGAAAATAAATTCTTAAGAAAATCAAAGAAACTGTATAGCTGAGATACTACTCTTGTGTTCATAATGCCTTTGTGACCAATCAAGATACTAACAGTGTTAGTATACTTTTATAAATAAGTATTTTAAAAAGAACTTCATAGAACTGTATCAAGAATGAGAATTATCTACACTTCATTGACTTAAAAACCAGTAGCTAATGATGAGTTAGTTTTTTAACAACTGTATTTCAAGCTATACTGAGCTTTATTATCAGAGTTCTGAACACCAATGTAAACAATAAGGAGCATTGATAGGAATATTAATAATTTAGCTCCTTTTCTATTCCCTCATTTCATATAGGTGAGGTTTTTTGTCACTTTTATCTATCCTTCACCATATTCATCCAGGAATGGCTCATACAGTGACAGACAATAAATGATCTAAGGTACACATAAAACTTTTCTTTTTATTCATTTACTTATCTTCAGTTTTCTTTTTTTTATGATTATAGAATTTTTTAATCATGGTCCCAAATTCTTTGACACTCCTCCCTCTGCCACTATTTGATCAGAGAATTCAGAAGTGACACTATGCCAATTTTCAAGTCTAGGGCCAGGCTTTAAAAAATTTGAAGTTTCTACTTATTGTCCCTTGAAATGCTCACTTCTAACACCCAGTCATGGTGCTATATGGAATTCCAAGCAGCCCATGGAGAGGCCTCCATGAAAAAGCCCACATGGAGTCCTCTGCCTCAGCTTAGCTCCTAGATAAACAATCACCATCATCAACGTGGCGACCATGTCAGAGAACCATCTAAGACGTGAATTCTCAGTTCTCTCTCAAGCTGGCCCAAATGACAGCTCCTGGAGCAGACACAAGCCTTCCCTGACAACCCCTGCCCAAATACAGATATATGAGCTAAATATATGATTGTGGTTGTTTTAAGCCACTAAAGTTTTGAGGGTTTTTTATTGTTTCTTTTAATGTAGCAGTAGATAATCAAAAGATACTTTGGTATCTGTATGTGTGTCCAGGCAAGGGGTATTTAACAAAAATCTAAAATATGTGTCAATTTATTCAGGACTAGATAGTGGGTGCAATGCCTTGATGAGAGTTACTAAAAGAAGCCCAGAGGTTGTGTAAGATTTCTAATAGAAGGCTAAAGAGCCTTGAGAAGGTTGTCACTGAGGACCTAAAGAAAAGCAAGGAAATATTATTGAAAATTAGAAAAAAAAAAAAAGATCCTTAAATAGCGGCAGAAATTTAGCAAAACTGTTTCACCTGCAATAATGTGCAACACAGAAAATTTACCTAATTATGAGAAGACTTCCAGGCACAGTATTGCAATTGCCTCCTAGATTCTTCCTGCTGTCTATGATAAAATGGAGGAGGAGAGAAATAAGTTAAAGAATCGCTTGTGAAATATAAAGGAGACAGGGATCACTAGGCCCAAAAATAAAACTTTTCACATTCAAAGACTTTTAAGATGACAGAATATTCTCAAAGTAAGAAAGTGTCTTAAGCCAAAGATAAAATCCATGGTGAGACAATAAGATCCTTTGCTAAAACCTCAGAAAGATCTAAAATGGTGCCTCATAGAAACTTTCAGTCAGACAAAGTATCCTTTGAGTGTACCTGTCCATTAAACAATAGAGAATTTTCTTTGAATTTGTGAATATTCTAAGGATATCTCTCTCCTTTAAACAATACTCAGCTTAAAATATAGACTATATTTTATGGAAAAGGAATAATTCAGAGGATGAAACCAAGACTCCAGAGGACAGATCCAAGAGCTGTGGAGAATCATTCTTAAAAAACAGCATTTGACCTAATCAAGGATTAGGATTAAGATTGGCTGGATTTCAGAATTACTACAGACCAATGACTACTAAGTGCCTTTTGTTTTTCCCTATTTGAGTTAGAATGTCTCTTTGAGTTATACAATGTTCTCCTACTGTTTTATGTTTAGTATGGGGAGAGATGGTACAGATCACTTATCTCCCTAGTTCACAGGTCTTCAGATCAAGAAGGCAGCTTGAGGTGCTATACCCAAAGAACTAAATTCAGGGGCCCTCATCTGTACCTGACATGCTTGAGATAATTAAATTCTGTACCTCAAGATTTAACTTGTTGCTCTAGTAACATAAGACTTTGGGGAGGTCTTGGAAGGGAGTGAGTAAATCATTCATGTGGAAGAAATGCAAATCATTTTAGTCTTTTTAAATTCTGACCTAGAAATTCTCTGATACTCCTCCCATCAAGAAATGGGGTCCATATACCATCCCATTACATCTGATCTCTGTGACTGTTTCAGCAACAAAATATACTGGAGTTGATGCTTTGCCAGATTCTGGGCCAAGGCCTTAAGAAACTGGCAGTGCCACTTCCTGTTGCTTGCAATACTTGCTCTTGGCACTCCAGCACAAATTTGTGATATTGCAGTCTGTAGAGACTACCACATAGCAAGACCCAGGTGGAAAGGAACCAAGCACTCCCTGCTCTCAGCCTGAGCTGAGCCTGTAAACAATAGCCAGTATCAGCTTGCACCCCATGTGAGTATGTGAAGTGGATCCCACAATTCCCAGTTGCGTGGCTCCTGCTGATACTATCTAGAAAAGAAATGAACTTTCCCTGCTTAACTTGTCCACATTTTGCAGTTTCATGCAATAATAATTGTGATTTATTTATGCAGTAACAGATAACCAGAACAGTAATTATTACCAGACAAATAATCCTGAAGAAAATGAAGATGTTTTGGTAATAAAATTATGAGTGCTATAGAGGATTAAGGAGTTGTTATTTTAAACAAGTAATCTCTCTGTCTATAAACTCACACTACCCAGGACAGGTCTCTAATAAAATAAAGAATCTCTGGAAATGAGCTCTTTTTTTAAAAAAGGAAAGTTCAAGTTGAATTATCAAAATAATGAACAAAAAATAAGAAACATGAATTACTATATCCTTATTGCTCAGAGAAATACAGCATTTTGAACATATCATTTCGCTGACTCCTGGTCTGTAGGATTTCTTTCTGAGAAACCTGCTGATATGGAAGTTCCCTCATATGTGACAAGTTTCTTTTCTCTTGCTAATTTTAAAATTCTCTCTTTGTTTCTGACTTTAGAGAGTTTCATTACACTGTGTCTTGGTGAAGATCTCTATAATGGATTCAGCACTAAGCTAGCACCTGTGGACCCTGGATCCAGAATCATCCCCATGGATCAGGTTACAGGACCATCTCAGAATTAGGGCAGCCTGTGCAGACTCAGGATCAAGATCCACTCAAGTAGCAGTCCACCCACATGGAACCAGGCTTTAGGCATGACCCAGGGGCCACAGGGTCCAGGCCCATCACCATGGACCCAGGCTCCAGACTTATCCCCAAAGACTCAGGCAATAGGCCCACTCCAGTGGACCCTAGCACCTGGCCTAGACACAGGATCCAGACCCACCCCACTGGACTCAAGTTCCACACTAGTTTCAGTGAACTCAGGCTCCCAGCCAACCCTGTGAAAGCTGGCGCCAGGCCTGCCCATCTGCTGGCCCAGATACCAAGCCAGCCAACCCAAGGATTCCAGCACCAAGCTCACCCATGAACCCTCTCAAATGGTCCATCCAGAATCTCTGTATGGTCTGACTCATGAAGGGCTTTCCCTGCAGAAGCCAGTCTATAAAAAACTGAAATAGGTGCCTACTTCTTTAAATGCACTGATACAAATGGAAGCCCACAGGATCATGAATAATTGGGGAAACATGACACCGCCAAAAGAACAAAATAAAGCACCAATAACTGACAAGAAAGAAATAGAGACCTACAACATGTCCAACTTCAGCCTTCACTAAATCTAACTCCACAGTTCTGATTGTTTATAATGTCATTTTTAAACAATAGCTGGAATCGTCTACTAATTGATTATCTATTTTGAGCATGGCAACCTTCCCACTCACCTTATCATCTAAATTTGCTGCCTGGTCAGGTGTTAATTGAACAGTTGTGGCCATGGAAATCAAAAGCAAATTGCTCTTTTGGGCAGGCTTTTGTAAACAGAAAAATTAATGTTTATGGAGACCCGGAGTTTGGGCTAAATGGTAGGTTTACATGCCTATCTGTTATTGTGCACAGCCACAATTGAGTTGTTTTTCCAGTTTTGGCAATTTACTTGAGCTCAGAGAGTCAGGGACCTAGACATTTTCAGTCCATAGAAGTGTCACCTACAAAACCGTCCATTTTTTCCTAAGAATTTTTTTCTTCATCTTAATAGAAGTGCGACAAGGATGAGTTTTGAACTCAGAACACTTTGGGTTGGAATCCCTCTATCTGCTAAGTACATGTGTGGACTTAGGCAAGTTTTTTACTCCCTGAAACTCAGCCTCCTTACAGCAAAATAAAGATGATAAGAAATTAAATGAGATGATGTGTGCCAAGCACTTAGAACAGTGCCTGGCATATAAAATCACTTTATTAATGTTAACTATTATTGTATATTTCTTTCAACTTGCTGCGGAAGTTTCAACAAATATATACTAGTACATATCTATTCTCTTAGAACTTAAGATGAGAAGTGCATATATAAAGTATTTTTAAAAAATTACAGTTGCATAAATGTCTTAATTTTTGTTATATTTCAAGGATTTCTATAAATCTATCAAGAACCATATTAGATATCATTGTCTTCATTTTACATATGTGACTATTGAGAATTAGAGCATAGGTACACTAAAAATAGTATTGCATATCAAGTATTCTTTCCACAGCAGCATGGTACTATTTTCTCTTAAGAAAGAACTAAATGATATAAAGCACATGTTTTCATTTGTAAAATAAATATGTCATTGGCATTTTAGATTGCTATGGGCTGAAATATAGACAAGGAAGACTTCATCGAAGAGGTCGCAAAGAATGTGTCTGGAAGTATCAAGTAGTTATATGAGAGAAGCAAGACATACCAACAAGGACCAAAAACACGACTAACCACACGAAGGAAGGAAAAGGTGTCTTATGCACAGGATAGAGAAGACGGTAGGAGTGGAGGACATATGTTGATGAATTATGAGAAAAAAAGATGGTTATGTTAAAATGATCAGTTGATAAAGACCCTTAAATCTCATAGTATGTAGGAGAGTCTAATAGCATATTGTGAATCTTTATTTTGGAAAAAAGGCTGGCATGGTAAAAGAGAGTGGAGTTAAAACCGTTGTGTTTTCTAGATGATGCCCTCAGTGTGTTAGTATAGAATCTACAATATTTTATATTGAGGACCCACATTGACAATTATACTATCAGGATTAGTGATATACTAATGATTATACTATCAGGAAAGAAAACTAAATGCTATCAAAAATAACTCTCCCTCTATGCCTCCCTCCCTCTTTCTTTCATCATTAGACAGTATTTTCTTAACATTTCATTTATAACATAAAGGAAGTGAGTTTTCTTTGGCTATCTTAGGAATGTCTGAGGAGATTATTCCTTACTGATTTTTTAAAAGATAGTTGCCCAAAGAATACAAGCCACTTCGTTGTGAGAAAACTTTTTAGCTGGTTTTAGTAAACAATGTTAATGGGGAAAATGGCCACATAAAGTCACATGTCCGTGTCTTCCAGTGTCACATTGAGTCCAATACTATCTCTCAATATAAATTTCTGCTATATTCCTCCTAAGCTTTTTCTGTAAGCACACTAAAGAGGTAATTTTGACTTCACTTGTTTTCTCCTGAAAAACTCCTTAAAATATCTCACAACTGGGAACATATTTGCTATTGGTGGGAAATAATTTACATGATCCTCCCTAGAGATCACTGTCCTTCTTGTCTAATTTATCAAAATTGTTAAGAAACATCTTTGAAGTTCAAAGTATCTAATATCATTTTCTAGTGAGTTTCCTCATTTTCACATGTGGAATTGATCATGTTTTAACATGACCTTGAATTTTGAACTGACCCAAGATATAGCCATGAAAAAACTGCATTAAGACAACCATTTAGATATGGTTCCCTTCACTTTGGAATGATCCCTAGCATTCTTGTTTAAACATATAAGCAACCACAAAACAAAAAACTATTTTATCAAAATAGAATGAAATTTGGGTTGTTATTAATCTCATACAGATAAACCAGGTTTCCTTTTCTCAATCAAGTTCTGAGAAAGTCTTAGAGCGTGATGGGCATAAAACATTACTGGAGCCATAGTCTTCATAGAATACTATTTTATAGTCACTTAAACTGTCTAGCAGGCTTGTTCAACCTTCTCGAATATTGGTGAGATTACAAAGCCTAAACCATGAATGCTGAAATATTTGGACTAAAAAAATTTGATTCAAGAAATTCCAGCTGTCACAGATTCCATACTTCAGAGAAACACCCTTATTCTTACATAATTTTTCTCTGAAGAGATGATGATATAAATCTATTTTTAATTTAGTAGACTAAGTCCCTTATATGAAAACCATAAAACTAAAGTTGATAATGCTTTTATACTTTGTTAATTCCTGAATATTTGTTAGAATTTTTTTGAAGTATATCCTAGGTTCTATTCACAGTGGAAAAACATGTGAAATCATTATAACTAAAAAACTTTGAGTCTGTGTGTTTGTGGTAGATAGGGTGGGGAATGCTTAGAAGGAAAAATACTGTAGTGATTAAAAGAAGATACGACTTTGGTTGATATTCTTTTGTTGTAATAGGTGGGGGGAAATGGAATAATAGGTCATTGAGCAGCAGACAGTCAATTTATTCCACTGAAGGTTAGATGGCAGACATGGGCTTTGTTTTGTAACTGTGATTACACAATTGGTATTGAAGCCATTACTAGTAGCCATGTAAAACTTCTTGCTTCCAGATAGTTGAGCAAAGTCTTCTTCTGCTCCAAAGAAGATATAATATATTTTTCATTTATTTCTTACAGGCCTTATAGTCAATTTTATCTAAGTGGTGATTGGTGAAGGAATAAGGACTTGTAATCTCATTCTTGACCCTGAACAAAAGGAAAAACTGTAAAAGGTAGATAATCCAGAAAACCATAAAAATTCTAGAAGAAAACGTAGGAAAAACTCTTCTAGATATTCACCTAGGCAAAGAATTTATGACTGAGATCTCAAAGGCAATTATAGCAACAACAAAAATAAATAAATGGAATTTGATTAAATTTAAAAGCTTCTGCACAGCAAAGGAAATAATCAACAGAGCAAATAGACAACCCACTGAATGGGAGAAAATATTCGCAAACTATACATCTGATAAAGGCTAATATATAGAATCTACAAAGAACTCAAACACATCAGCAAGAGAAAAACAAACAATCCCATTAAAAAGTGGGAAGAAGACATGGACAGAAGCTTTCCAAAAGAAGATAGACAAATGGCCAATAAATGTATGAAAAAATGCTTAATGTCTCCAGTCATCAGGGAAATGCAAATTAAAACCACAATGAGATATCACCTTACCCCTGTCATAATGGCTATTACTAACATGTCAAAAAACAACAGATGATAGCATGGATGTAGAGAGAAAGGAATGCTTATACACTATTGGTGAAACTGCAAATCAGTACAACCTCTGTGGAAAACAGTATGGAGATTCCTCAAAGAACTAAAAGTAAATCTGCCATTCAATCCAGCAATCCCACTACTGGGTATCTACCCAATAGAAAAGAAGTCATTTTATCAAAAAGACACCTGCACTCAAATGTTTATTGTAGCACAATTTGCAATTGCAAAGATGTGGAATCAATTCACATGCCTATCAATTCATGAGTGAATTAACAAAATGTGGTATATATATACCATGGAGTACTAGTCAGCCATAAAAAGAAATGAATTAATGTCTTTTGCAGCAATTTGGATGGAACTGGAGACCATTATCACAAGTGAAGTATCTCAAGAATGGAAAAATAAACACCACATGTACTCTCCAATAATTTGGAACTACTTGATGTGCACACATGGGCACACAGAGAAGTAAAAATCACTGGAAATCAACAAGGGGGGAGGGACAGGAGGAGAAGGGTAAAATCCTACCTAACAGGTACAATGAACACTATTCAGGTGACGAACACATTTATAACCCTGACTTAAGCATTATAAAAGCTATCCATGTGACAAAAACATTTATACCACCTTAATATTTTGAAATTAAAAAAATAACAATAAAAGGTAGATAATCCAGGAATTCATAGTGAAGAAAAAAAGGCAATACCATACAATACTGTCTATGTCTTTATTTATGTATTAATATCCACATCATATATGTTTACATCTATATGTATACATATCCACATAGACATATATTCTAACTTTTAGCAGTCTGTAGTGCCTACCATATTTCCACACTGAAGTAAAATAAATAAAATATTTGATTAAATGCAGAATGATTTTACCTCTCCTTCTGTTATATCCATTGCCTTAGTTTGTTTATCCCCTAAAGCAAACACTGAGCTAAGGACTTGAGTGCAAGTAGTCTATGTGAGAGGTTATTGAGGAGGTATAAACGAGGGAATAGAACAATTGAGAAAGTAAAGGAAGAAAAATCAATCAAAATTATGTTAATTTACCACTCTGGGGTGCTAACTCAATCCCACTAGTAACTGTATGAAGAACCATGAAGAGTGAGTTTCAGAATTTTACCACTCTACAATGGGAGCTGTTATCCATTGACTTCTGAACCCAATTAGTTAATGTTTACTACTGAAGGAGTTAATTCCTCTTCATTTAACAGATTGCATGGGCAGTGCTAAGTGGCTCCTGTGCCCTCTGACAAAAGGAAGCCTGCACTTTTTATATGGGAGCTTTCAACTACAGGGGACTGTCTACCGCAGCTGTGCTGTTATCAGAGAATGCAGTACAGTGGAGGAAAAGGGAGGAAAAGTGTCTGCCATACATGTTTTGTTGTTTTTCATTTATTTTCAACAATGACGCATTTATGTATTTCATTCAATTTTTCAGTATGTTGATTCTAAAGTCACCCAAACCTGTATTCTAATCCTAGTTTGGCATTTACAATGTATATGACTTCAAACAAGTTACTTACTCTTTCTAAATTTGTTTAACAATGTATATAATAGCGCTAACAATAGTACCTACTTCTTTAGAATTGTTGTAAAAAAAGAAAGGACATATTTTATGGACAGCTCTTAATTCACGAGTTGGGAGGGAATTAGTGCTCATCATTATTATCCCGAGTTATTATGTCTAAGATGGATGCATAAGCTTTAAATCTGTCAGACCTGGGGTTGAATACTAGCTCAATGGTTGTGTGACTTTCAAAGAGTAATTTAACTCTTTTAATTATTAACCCCTTTACCTGTCTTCAAGATGTATAAAAAACTATAATAATCAAAACAGTATGGTACTAGCATAAAGACAGACAAATGGTACAAAACGGAGATCACAGAAATACACCCAAGCATTTACAGCCAACTGATTTTTAGCAAAGGTGGCAAGAACACGCAATGAGGTAAGGACAGTCTTTTCAATAAAGAATGTTGGGAAAAGTAGATGTCCACATATATAAGAATCAATTTAGATCCTTATCTCTCATTATATACAAAAATCAAATTAAAATGAATTAAAGACTTAAATGTAAGGCTCCGAAGCTATGAAACTGCCAGAAGGAAACATAGGAGAAAAGCTCTATAACATGGGTAGGGCAATGATTTTTTGGTTAAGACCTCAAAAGCATAGGCAACAAAAGCAAATATAGACAAATAAGTTTACAATAAACTAAAAAGCCTCTGCAAAGCAATAAAAACAATCAACAGAGTGAAGAGGCAACCTATAGACTGGGAGAAAATATTTTTAAACTATACATCTTATAAGGGGTTAATATCCAAAATATATAAGGAACTCAAATAACTCAATGGCAAGAAAAAAAATCTGATTTAAAAATGGGCAAAAGACCTGAATAGACATTTCTCAAAATAAGACATAAAATGGCAAATAGGCGTATGAAAAAATGCTCAACATCATTAGTCATCAGAGAAATGCAAATCAAAACTACAATGAGATAGTATGTCACCCCGGTTAGAATGGCTAATTATCAAAAAGACAAAAAATAACAAATGCTGGTGAGGATGTGGAGAAAAAAGAAGTCTTATACATTATTGTTGGGAATATAAATTAGTATAACCACTATGGAGAAAACAGTATGGAGGTTCCTCGAAAAACTAAAAGTAGGACTACTATACGTCCCAGCAATCCCACTGCTAAGTATATACCCAAAGTAAAGGAAATCAGTATATCAAAAAGATATCTGCACTCCGATATTTGCTGCAGCACTATTCACAACATCCAAGATTTGGAATCAACCTAAGTATCCATCAACGGAGGAATGGATAAAGAAAACGTGGTATACACACACAATGAAATATTATTCAGCCATAAAAAGACTGAAATCCTGTCATTTGCAACAACATGGATGGAATTGGAGAATATTATGTTAAATGAAATAAGCCAAGTACAGAAAGACAAATTTCATGTGTTCTCATTCATATGCGGGAGCTAAAAATTAAAACAATTTATCTCCTGGAGACAGAAAGTGTACTGATGGTTACCAGAGGCTGGGAAGGGTAGTGGGGAGTGGGAAGTAAAGTGGAAACGGTTAAGGGTACAAAAATATAGCTAGAATGAACAAGATCTAATAACACAACAAGGTGAATATAGTCAATAATAAGTTACTGTATATTTTAAAATAACAAAAAGAGTGGAAATGGAATGCCACTAACACACACACACAAAAATGATAAATGCTTGAGGTGATGGATACCCCTATTACTCTCTTTTATTTATTATACATTATATGCCTGTATCAAAATGTCACATGAATCCCATAAATATATACAAGTATCATGTACTCATAACTAAAAATTAAAAAATTAAAAATAAATAATTAAAAGGAAATATCAATTTCATACATTGATTGTAAGAAACAATTAAGATATTACAAATAAGATATTACTGGTAAATCACATAGCTTAGTCCATGGTGGGCATACAGTAGATGTTTGTACCTGTCTTTTCTTCTGCTGTAGTATTCATTAATTTATATATTTGTGCATTTATGCATTCATTCAAAATGCCAGTCTTTGGAATTATAAAGATGTGTTGGATTTACTTTTTTATTTGAAATAGCTCACAGGCTAGTATGATGCATATAAATTTAAGAAAATATGTTACAGTATAATACACATTCTGAAAATTTGAAAGAGAAGGGTCTGCCTTGCCTAGGAGTATCAAGAAAAGCATCACAGAAGAGTTATTATTTGAGATCAGATTGAAAGGGTATATAATTTTACTTCTTTCTTACCTTATTCTATTACTTAATAAATATTTTTAGTCTATGCCTCTGAGAAGGCAAACTGTTCTATAAAATGAAAAGCACCCTGGCCTGAGAACCAGGCTCACTGGATCATAATTCTAGTTCTGATACTCATTGACCAAAGGAGCATAACCACCGTGGACCTCATTCTTGTTCAATAACAGCATTTTCCTACTCACAACTCCACCACTGCAGTCATGGTATAGAAAATTATAAAAACAAATAAATAAAAAAATAAAATTTGACTGATGGATTATTTTATATCCCCTAGTTATCCTGGATGAACCAACAAATAAACTGGAAATGTAAAGGTAAAGGTTGATGGCTTCACCATTGCGCTTGTGAATACCTTGCTAGAAGCTTTGGTATTGAGATCATGTTATCAAACACCAAAGGGCATTCAGACTAAAGACATTTTGCAGACAAATTTGTTTACCTGTGTCTCTATAGAAACAGAAATAATTTTGTTTTGTTTTTCATGTCACTTACTTACATTGTAAAATTAGAACTATTTTATTTATTGCTGGCATTTATCCTTTCTTTCCACAAATTCACTTCATAAATGAAATACCTGTATTTTAACAGGCCTGCTTATAGCTAGATTTAGAAATCATCAGTAGATTTATTAATCTTTTTTCAAAATTTATCTTTATAAAAAAGTATTGATGAAATATTAATTCTCCCTTTTCTATAAATGAGAGGTGAATGATAGCCAAACAAAAAGCTAAAACCAGAGTGCCTTTGCTTGAACTTTCTTAAGTTTTATTATTTCCTTAGTGACTCCTGTTTTCAAATTCTAGAAGTTTGCGCTTTTCTATTTTTAAAATTTAAGTGATAAAAATTACGTAAAGTATAAAGCATAATGTCTGTCTAAATATTAACAAGAAGTCAGAGAGAGTATTTGAATGATGAAGTGACTGCTTTCTCAACGCCATAGAATCTGGGTAAGAAACAGCAAGTAACATATAGTGAACTATAAAAAAATATTACTTAGCCAACTTCCTGAAAACAAAGTTATCTCTTTTCCTCCCAGAGGAGGAAGCTTTGAAGCTGCCAAGCTTTCCTCCAGAGGTTTTAGGTGTTACCTTTGCTGCTGCACTTTGCTGATAAAATTTTGAATAATCCTCTCTTCAGAATTGTGTAGAGACTTTTACTTCTTGTGCATCCATAGTAAAATAAAACATGGCTCATTTCAAAGCTATGTTTTTAGGTTGCTGAATTGTTTACATAAAAAAATGAGAGACATTTCTTGAAAAATAAGTAATTTTATTGGTTGTTTCCTTTTTACCTTTAGATGGTGAAAGGAAAGTTACGGCCTGATCATTATTAAAAATAAAACACTCATAAAGAATAAAGAAAAATTAGTTAAAAAAAATAAGAGCCATGGCAGTATCAGCAACTATTCATAATTTTTTTTTTAAATTCATTAGGGGATAAAAGATGCAGAGAGACTATTCTGATACATATTATAATAGGAAGAAAAAGCTGTGTGAGGGAAAATCCAAGCTTGAATACAGCTACAAAGAAAACTCTAAGAGGTATATTTATGAGCAGAGAAAATTCAGGATAAAAGTACAAGAAAGAATATTATGAACACCTTAATCACACGGGCTCACTTATTTGTCTGTGATCCCTGCTGGGGTTCTCATTCTCTCTGCTACTCAGGAAAGCTGCCACAGAGAACAGGGTGGCTGATTACATTGTCTAAGGCCCTGTTATGTATTGCTGTGTTCTAATCTCCCAGTGGGTATCTGTGGTAGTAGTTGATTTTGGAAGTCAGTAGGGATTTGCATAGGCACACACATTTGAGATTCAGCCTTTTTTAATAGGATGCTGTTGAACTTTAAGTAGAAAACTTCACACAGGTAGTTTTGGAAAGCCAATGCTCCTGAGTGGAAAAAGTGGATTTGGTTTAGAGTTAATGAATGATGAATTTGTTCTATGATAATGTGTCATTAGATTCACACTAAGAAGGAAAGCTTCAGAGAATCATCATGAAACTCAACTTGCCAGACTAAGTTGTTTCACTTTAATTGAGAAATCTTATTTGAAGTATAGTTCCACACTGGGATAGAATGCACACAGCACATAGAGCACAAATAAAAGCAATTAGACCTACTACCTTGGCCTTGATGGGGTCTGCCTTCCTAGAATGCTTGCTTAAATTCTGCTCTCTAAGGCAGGCTCTAACGCAGTCACTTAATTCTTTGTCCTTGAAAATGGAAGGGTTGTAAGGTTTGTGTTCAAGGAGGCGGGGGGATGAGATGAGTGACCTCTGAAAAAGGAGCAATTCTTTTCCCCCAGTGGATCTCAAAACTTAATCATGTATATATGTATATATATATATATATATATATATATATATATGTATATGTTCTATATATTAATATAACAATATATGTATATATATAATGCCTATACGTATATATACACACATATATGTGAGTTATATATAATATATACGGATATATACGTATATCCATATATATACATACACACACATGCACACACATTGGTACTTCATATTATTCCTTTTAAGAATCCTGGGTATATATAGGAAACTTTAAAAATTATTTTCCAAGATTGTAGCTCTTCCTCTTTACCACAGGGACCATTTGTAAAATTCTTGACCATCTGTAGGAGACTCCCTAAATTTAGACCCTAGAATTTTCCTTAAAGAAGTAATTTTCAGCTATTCAAGTCCCAGGGATTTTTTTTAACATTATTATTGTCCATTAGTATTAGGTTATTAACTATGAAATGTCTGATTTCCTTAAGTACTAAGTTTGACAGTTGATATCTCTGACATTTCACTTTGACACTTCTTGTTTTATTTTTATTGTGAAGGTACATCCTCAGTCTTTCAAAAGCCCATTTTGGTTTGTGATTATCTTTTAAATTTTTTTAGTGTAATTTTTGTGAAACCATGGATAAGACAAAAATTTGTGTTATTTTAGAATATTAGTATCATAGTGGAACCAATGCAGCTCAGACAGCTCAAAATGTCAATGAAGTATTTGGAAAGGATGTGACTAATGAATATACCATACATTGATGGTTTCAGAAGTTCTGTTGTGGTGACTTTAATCTTGAAAATGAGCCATGTGGGCAATCTGAGACCAAGGTGGATAATGATGAGCTGAAAGATGTAGTGGAAGCAAATCCATCTCAAACTATGCGTGAATTAGTGGCAAGGTTTGACTTTACTATTCCAACAATATTGGAGCATTTGAAGCAAATAGGCAAGGTAAAGAAGCTGGATGAATTAAATGAACATGAATTAAATGAGTGTCAGAAGAAAAAATGTCTTAAAGCTTGTCTTTCTTTGCTGTCATGACATAAAGGTGAACCATTTCTATAATATATTGTGTTATGTGTCTTGAAAAATGGATTCTTTTTGACAATCACAAGCATTTGGCACAATGGTTGGATAAAGATGAAGTGCTGAAACACAATCCAAAACAAAATATTCATCACAAAAAGCTAATGGTGTCTGTTTGGTGGTCCAGCGCTGGTATTATCCACTACAGGTTTATGAAACCTGGTCAATAAATTACAGCAGATGTCTACTGCAACCAATTCGATGAAATGATGAGGATGCTTGCAATTAAGCAGCTGAGATTGGTTAATAGAGATAGGCCAATGCTCTTGCAAGACAACGCTCAGCCACATGTCACACCAACAATACTGTTCAAACTACAGCAGCTGGACTTGGACACTCTCTGTCACCCACGGTATTCACCAGATATTGTACCAGTTGAGTGACTAGTGTTTCTTCCAGGCTTTGGACCACTTCTTGCAAGGGAAAATATTCAATTCCCAACAAGTTGTGGGAAACGCCTTTCACGATTTCATCGCCACTCACTCTCCAGGCTTCTTCACTGTTGGCATAAATAAGCTACCGCTAAGATGGCAAAACTGTGTCAATAGTTCAGGTGCATACTTTGATTAATTGTACTGCTTCTTGTTTGAGATATAATAAACTCCGCTTTTGACTCAAATCAGACATTTCATATTTAATGACCTAATAGTTTATCTGGTTTGCCATTATTCCTATTTCTCAAATCAGGGTTGTAGGCAATCTGTATGAACAGATGAACAGATTTTCAGTAACTCTTCTAGGGTTTTCCTAAACAATTAAGGGCAAAGGGTAAATGTTCTTCTGATGAAACATTCTCTTTGAAAATAGTGGACTAAGTTAACAATGAGAAACTCCTAGGGAACACAGTCACAAAGGGGCCACCATTCTTTCATGGATTTTACCTCCAGGAGCTCTACAATGTTCTAAGGTGAAGAGCCAACAAAGATCCCTTTGTGGTTTTGGCAGGGGGAGATGAACCACAGTGAAATAGGTGCAGAGTATTCTCCATAACAAAGGCCTCCTCTATAGGAGACAGGACTTACCAGAGTCTCATCCCACTTGGGTAAAGGACATTTCTCCATCTCCAGCCCCCTTGTATCTTCCTGTCTCACCTAAGGGAGAGATGTGAAAAGCAAGAAATGTTTGTGAAATGTTTGTGAAAGTACAGTCCAGGGGCACAGATCCACAGACTGAGATTTATTAACACAATTATAGAATGCTTCCCTTCACCAGTACCTTACCACAACATTAATAGGGCTTGAGCGAAATAATAGTTAATCAAGAGCTGCAAAGCTCAACTCTCTCTGAGGATGAGTATTTAGAGAAGTCCAATACCAAAAAGGGAGACATAAATAAAGATACAGAGAAAATTAAAAGATTTACATCAGAAAATTGGATCTATATCTAAGAAAGAACAGCACTGGAGAAGGCATAAATAAAGGTCAATAAAAGCTTTTATTCTTATTCTTAATTGATCTAAAATACAACTTTGTTTAAAGTAATAATAATAAGAACGTGGAGGGGGAGTCAAGATGGCTAACTAGAGACATCAGTTGCGATATCATATCAAAAAGAAAGAAAAGTTGTAGATGAAAAAAATACAGCCAAGGTGTAATTCTGAGGGAAGAACCTACCAGAAATTCCATGGGAAGAAACTGCTGAGAGGAATAAGAAGAAGCAAGATTTTGGCTCCCCCCACAAGTTTGGAGCCCTGTGGAAAAAGTAGGTGGCGATGTTTGATTTTCCTCTCCTCATATGTCTCTTGTAGACTGCAGGCTCTTGGACTGTTGGAGTGCTTCTCTACCCTAACAAGTCCCAAAACTGCTGCCACCAGTGAACTTCGGACATCTTGAGAACACATAACTGGGTTGCCAGCCCCCTCAAGGTTGCCTTTCTTCACCACAGATCTAAGCAGAGGCAGTGGGTGCCATACTACTTCTCCACGCATGTGTGCCTTTGTCCCCTCCAGGGAGCTTCAGCCCTTTAGTATTCTTGTCACAAACATTTCTCAACACATGCCCAGATTGCAGTGGCCACATGAGGCCAGTGGGTCCCAGGGGAACTATGTGATCCCAGAATTTGGACATTCAGGATGGGCTGCCTTCAACGGAGACAAGAGTACAGCAAACCAGGGGACTCCTTGGGACAAAGGGGACTAGAGTGCCAGCTCTCCTCCATTCAGACTCTTCTCCTTCTCCCCTCCCCCTCCCACAGCTACTACTGCAGCCACAGCACTTCCAACATGAGTCAGCATGGGTGTCCCAAGGTACAATTGAGCTGGGACTCTGAGGAATGGCTGCTTCCCCTCTGTTGGCATGCTCACCACAGCTAGGCTTCCACAGAGAGTAGGGCTCACACCTTTCCTCTTAAAGACCTGCAGCAGACCACAGGGTGCTCAGACTGTGAGTTCTCTGCCTGCTCTCTGCCTGGCTGCTCCAGAAAAGCAGGGCATACCCTCAAGCAGAGGAATGTTAAGCCTTGAGCACTTCACAGGCAACTTGGGACCAGTATACTTCTCCCTGGCATGGGGAGGGATTGAACTTGGGAAATCAGAGGACAGGTCCACGGGCTGGATCCTGTACCCTCGGACTTGATAGTGTTGCTAAGGGCACAAAGGGTAGATTTGTGAACTAATCTTGGGAAGCAAGGGAGCCCACATGGGCACAACTAAAATGAGAGTGCAGTGTGGATCCAAGGTATAGTGTACTCACAGAGCACCCATTCCCCTACAGGGAAGCCATGCATTTTGTTCATGGTGGGATCCTGGGCAGGGAAGCTCCCAGCCTGCTCTTGTGCCCACCTTTGTGGGGCTAGAACACAAGCTCACCTGACCCAGCTCCACCCATGCCACTTTTCCACCTGCACTGGCTGTAGTGGAGCACAAAAAGGAGTCTCCTGGGAGCTCCAGGGCCCTGCCCACCTTCTGAGACATTTGAGTGCTTCTCCAAAAAACATCATCAAAGCTGGCTCTTTCCTGCAAGAGCCACCTTCCCTGCAAGGCAGGGAGGACAACTTGTACAGCCCATTATAGCACTTACTGATTCAATCATATAGGATGTGGCTGATTCTTACGTACAAGTGTAACCCACTGATTAGAGATTAAACTGGACATCCTAATACAATTCATACTGTTAAGAAGACCATAAGGCTAGGGAAAGAGAAAGGATTTCAAAGACATCCATCTTCCCTTGTCAACAAGAGACAGGGAATTTGCCCACACACATAGTATAGTCTCTCTGCAGTCTACAAATAACCACTGATAGCAATTAAGAAAAACAAAACACTAGGGATACCTATAATCAAGGTATCCATCTAGAACCTAGACCCCCATCAAAGAACCCATAAGCAAAGCCAAATGTCCTTAGCCAACATATGCTACAGGCATACCCTTAAGAGGAAGGGGAGGAAAATCCCATCTAAACAACAGAAAATCCAAAAACAAGAAGCAACATCTGCCCAGATGAGAAGGAATCAGTTCAAGAACTCTGGAAGTATGAACAAACAGAATGAAAGGACCTCCCCCCACCAAAGGATCACATCAACTTTCTATCAATGAATGCCAACAAAAATGAAAATATAGAAATTATAAATAAAGAATCTCAAGTATGGATTGTAAGAGAGCTCAAAGAGATACAAGAGAAAGTGGAAAATTAATTCAAAGAAACCAGAAAAATAATTCAGGAAATGAATGAAAAATTTACCAAAGAGATAAATATATTTAGAAAACCAAACAGAACTTCTGGAAATGAAAAATTAATTTAGGGATATACAAAACACAGTGGAAAGTTTTAAGAATAGATTAGAAGAAGCAGAAGAGAGAATTTCAGAGCTTGACCACATTCTTGCAAATAACCCAGCTCGTCAAAAATAAAGAAGAATCAAGAATAATGAATAAAGTCTATGAGAAATATGGCATTATGCAAAATGAGCAAATATAAGAATATAGGCATCCCTGAAGGTGAAGAAGAAAAAGCAAAAGGCCTGGAAAACCTATTTGAGAGAATAATTGAGGAAAACTTCCCTGGTCTTGCTAGAGATTTAGACATCCAGATGCAAGAAGCTCAACAAACATCTGAGAGATTCATTGCAAAAAGGGCATTATCAACACATGCAGTCATCAGATAATCAAGTAACTTACAACATCAAATACTCAAGTATAAAGGAAAACCCATCAGACTAACAGCAGAATTCTCCACAGAAACCCTGCAAGCCATTAAGAAACAGGGTCCTGTCTGTAGTCTCTTTAAACAGAATAACTGCCAGCCAAGAATTTTGTATCCTGCAAAATTAAGTTTCCTAAATGAAGGAGAAATAAAGTCTTCCCCAGACAAGCAAACACTAAAGGAATTTGTCACTACTAGACTTGCCCTACAAGAACTGCCTAAAAGTGCTCTATACATGGAACAGAACAATTGATATCCACCAGCGTAAAAACACCCAAGAGTTCTACCGACTGAGCTATCCGGGCGCTCAAACCCGCATTTGGGTGAAGTAAAGACATAAAGTGTAACTATAATGTTTGTACCCTCACAAAACCCTGGAATAAAAAAATAAAAAAAAAAAAACACCCAAGAGTTAAAATTCACAGGCCTTATAAAACAGTAACACAAGCGAGAGAAAAAAGCAACTAGGTAACAATCAAAATGATGACCACGATAGTATATCTCATATATCAATACAAACATTGAATGTGGACAGTCTTAATGCCCCGTTTAAAAGATGTAGATTGGCTGAATGGATAAAAAAAAAAAAACAACCCAAACATAAGTTGTCTCCAGGAAAAACATTTAACATGCAAAGATTCTCATAGACTCAAGATTAAGGAGTGGAAAAAAGTATTCCATGCAAATGGAAACCAAAAGCGAGCAGGAGTGGCTAATCTCAAATGAGATAAAATTGACTTTAAATCAACAATGGTTAAAAAAAGAAATAAAGATGGTCATTACATAATGATAAGGGATCAATTCAGCAAGAAGATATAACAATTATAAATATATACACAGCTAACACAGGAGCTACCATATTCACAAAGTAAATTCTACTATTAATAGATCTAAGGAAAAAAATAAACAGCACCCTCATAGCCAGGGAATTCAACATTCCACTGACAGATGTAGACAGATCATTGAGGCAGAATATCAACAAAGAAACACTGGACTTAAATGGTACTCTACAACAAATGGACCTAACAGGTATTTCCAGAACATTCTGCCCCCAAAATGCAGAATATAAATACTTCTCATTAGCACATGGTACATTTACCTAGATAGATCATATGTTAGGCCACAAAACAAGTCTCGGAAAATTTAGAAAAATCAAAATCATACCATATATCTTCTCAGACCACAGTAAAGTAAAACTAGGAATCGATTTCAAGTGGAACTCTCAAAACTACACAAATACATGGAAATTAAACAACGTGCTGCTGAACGATCCTTGGGTTATTGACAAAATCAAGATGGAAGTAAAAAATTTTTTTTGAATTTAACAACTAAGGTGACACAAGTTCCAAAGTCTTTGGGGTATGGAAAAAGTAGTGCTAAGGGGAAAGATCATAGCCTTAAATGCTTATGTCAAAAAGATCACAAATTCACAACCTAATGTCATATCCCAAGGAACTAGAAAAAGAAGAAACACCAAACCCAAAGCTAGCAAAAGAAAAGAAATAACAAAGATCAGAGTAGAACTAAACAAAGTGGAAACCAAAAATTAATGAAAAAGATGAATGAAACAAAAAGTTGTTTCTTTAAGTAGATAAACAAACTCTAGCTAGATTAACCAGAAGTAAAAGAGAAAGGACTCAAATAAGCTCAATCAGAAATGAAAAAGGAGACATTACAACTAATACCACAGAAATATAAAATATCATCCATTACTACTATGAAAACCTGTATGCAAACAAACTAGAAAACCTAGAGCAAAGGGATAAATTCCTGGAAACACACAACTTTATCAGCCTGAGTCAGGAAGAAATAGAAATCCTGAACAGACCAATAATAAGTAGCGAAATTGAAACAGTAATAAGAAATCTCCCAACAAAAAAAGCCCCATCCCAGATTGAGTCACAGACAAATTCTATCAGGCCTATAGAGAAGAACTGCAATCCATTCTACTGAAACTGTTTCATAACATCAAGAAAGTGGGAACCCTCTCTAACTCATTCTACAAAGCCAGTATCACCTTTATACCAAATTCAGTAAAAGACACAATATAAAAGGAAAACTACAGACAATATCCCTTAAAACATAGATTCAAAAATCTTCAACAATATATCAGCAAACCGAATTCAACAGGACATCAAAATGATGATCCACCATGATCAAGTGGGTTTTATCTAAGGATGCAAGGCAAATCAATAAATGAGATTCACCACATAAACAGAAATAAAAACAATGATCATATAATCATCTCAATAGGTGACAAAAAGTATTCCACAAAATCCAGCACCCCTTCATAACAAAAACCTTAAACAAACTAGGCATAGAAGGAATATACAGCGAAATAATAAAAGCCAGATATTAAAAACCCAGAATCAACATCATACTGAACGGGGAATAGTTGAAAGCATTTCCCCTAAGAACTGGAACAAGAAAGGGATACCCACTGTTTCCACTTCTACTCAACCTAGTCCTGGAATTCCTACCCAGAGCAACCAAGCAAGAGAAAGAAACAAAGGACATTTAAACTGGGAAAGAGGAGGTCAAACTATTCCTGTTTGCTGAGGATATGATCTTGTATCTAGAAAACCCAGAAAACTCCACCAAAAGACTTCAGGAATTGATAAATAAATTAAGCAAAGTCTCAGGTTACAAAATCAATGTACACAAATCAGTAACATTTCTGTATATTAATGACAGTCAAGCTGAGAGTCAAATCAATAATGCAATATCATTTACAATAGCTGAATAGAAATAAAATACCTAGAAATATACTTAACCAAGGAAGTAAAAGATCTCTACTAAGAGAATTACAAAACACTGATGAAAGAAATCATAGATGAAACAAATGAAAAACATACCATGCTCATGGACTAAAAGAATCAACATTGTTAAAATTTCCATACTGCATAAAGTGATTTACAGATTCAATGCAATTCCCATCAAAATACCATCACTATTTTTCACAGATCTAGAAAAAATAATCCTAAACTTCATGTGGACCCAAAAAAGAGCCTGAACATCCAAAGCAATCTTAAGCAAAAATAAAAAAATCTGGAGGCATCATGTTACCTGATTTTAAATTATACTACAAGGCTATAATAACCAAACCAGCAATGGTAATGCTATAAAGGTAGATAACATAGACCAATGGAAAAGAATAGAGAACCCAGAAATAAAACCATATAGCTATAGCCAACTGTTTTTTGACAAAGTAGAGAAAATAGAAACTGGAGAAAGGGTTCCCTACTCAATAAATGGTGCTGGGAAAACTGGATAGCCATATGCAGAAGAATGAAACTTGATCCCTATATTTCACATATACAAAAATTAACTCAAGATGGATTAAAGATTTAATTATAAGACCTGAAACCAAGAAAAGTCTAGAAGAAAACATAGGAAAAACTCTTCTGGACATTGGCTTAGGCAAAATATGACTAAGAGCCCAAAAGCAAATAAAGCAATGAAAAAAATGGGACTTAATTAAACTAAAAATGTCTGCACAGCAAAGGAAATAATCAAGCAAGCACATAGACAACCTACGGAATGTGAGAAAATATTCACAAGTTATGTATCCAACAAAGGACTAATATTCAGAATTTATTAATACAAAAAAGAAGACAGATCAACAAGAAAAAAAATAATTTCATGGAAAAGTGGGCAAAAGACATGAACAGAGGTTTTGCAAAAGAAGATATAAAAGCGGCCAACAAACATAAGAAAAAATGCTTAACATCACTAATCATCGGGAAAATGCAAATTAAAGCCACAATGAAATAACATCTTACCCCTACCAGAATGGCTATTATTTAAAAAATCAAAAAATGATAGATGTTGGCAAGGGTGTGGTGAAAAAGAAGCACTTAGACACTCTTGGTGGGACTGTAAATTAGTACAACCTCTATGGAAAACAGTATGGAGGTTCCTGAAAGAACTAAAAGTAGACCTACCATTCAATCTAGCAATCCCACTACTGGGTATCAACCCAAGGGAAAAGAAGTCATTATATCAAAAAGACACCTGTAACTGAATGTTACATAGTACAATTCAAAATTTCAAAGATATGGAATCAACTTACGTGTCCATCAGTCGATTAGTGGATAAAAAGAATATAGTACACACATACACACACACACACACACCATGTAGTACTACTCAGCCATAAAAAGGAATGAAATAGTGTCACTTGCAGCAGCTTAGTTGGAACTGGAGAACACTATCCTAAATGAGGGACCTCAGGAATGGAAAAACAGACATCACATGTTCTCACTATTAAGTGGGACCTAAACAATGGGTACAAATGACCATAAAGTGGTATATAGGACCTCAGAAACTAAGAAGGGGGGAGGATGGAAGGGGAGTGAGGGATAAAAACTTACCTGTTAGGTACAATGTATACTATTTCGGTGACGGGCACACTAAAAGCCCTGACTTCAGCATTATACAATTCATCCATGTAACAAAAACATTTTTACCCTCTAATATATTGAAATAAAAATTATATTAAGAAAAGAGTTCATTGAGTGATTACAGTATGCAGTTAAGTGAAATTAATGACAGAAATATCATTAGATACGAGCAAGAGGAATTGGGACTATTCTAAGATACATTTACTGCATATGAAGTGGTAAAATGTTACTTGAAAAATGTATGTATTTGAAAAATGGAGCAAATGCTACCTGATTTAGGAAGTATAATAACTAGGCTAAGAGAGGAATAAAAATATAATCATATAAAGTGCTCAACTAAAACCAGAAAAGACATAAAAATAGGGAAATTAAAAATGAGGAAAAAATACAACAAATAAAAAACAGTTACAAACACGGTAGAATTTAATCCAACTATATTAATAATAACATCAAAATATGGTATGTGAAACCGATACAACTGAAAGGAGAAAAAGACAAATCCACTATTTTAGTTGGGGTCTTCAACACTTTTCTATCTCTATCTTTTAAATAAAGCAGGCAGAAAATAGATATAGTTGACCTGAACAGCTTTATCATCAAACTTGATCTAGTCAACATTTATGGAATCTGCCATCCCACAACAGAATACACATTCTTCTCAAACTCACATGGAACATTCATCAAAATAGACCACATTCTGGGCCATAAAACACAGCTTAATAAATTTTAAAGATTAGAAAGTATAGAAAGTAACAAAGTATGTCCTCAGACCACAATGGAATTAAATTAGAAATCAGTAACATGAAGATAACTGAAAAAAAAAGTCTCTAAATATTTGGAGATTAAACAACACACTTCTAAATTACACATGGGTAAAAGAAGGAGTCTCAACAGAAATTTTAAAAAATATATTTGAAACTAAATGAAAATAAAAATAGAACTTATCAAAATTTGTTGGATGTAACAAAAGCAGTGTCTAAAGGGAAATATATAGGATTGAATGAATATATTAGGAAAGAAGAAATATGTCTTAGGGGCTAGAAAAGGAAGATCAATACAAACTCAAAGTAAACAGATAAAATAAATGATAAAAAAATTATAGGAGAAATTAATAAAGTTAAAAAGAGAAAAGCCATAGAGAAAAATCAATAAAGACAAAAGCTGGTTTTTTTCAAAAGATCAATAAAGCTCTAGTCGGGCAACCAAGAAAAAAAGAAAAAAGATATAAATTACTAATACCAGGAATGAAATGGGATCATAATTACTGAATCTATGAGCATTAAAAGGATAATAAAGGAATATTATGAACAGCTTTATGCCCACAAATTTGATAATCTAGATGAAATGGACCAATTCCTTAAAAGACACAATCTACCAAAACTCACACAAAGAGAAATAGACCATCTGAATAGTCCTGTATCTATTAAATAAATTGTATCCATAATTAAAAACCTTTGAGAAAAGACAGCACTAGGTCTAGATGGTTTGGGTGGTGAATTCTACCAAGCATTTAAGGACTTAATGGTACCAATTCTCCACAATATCTTCCAAAAAAAAAACAAGGTAAAAACACACTCAGTGTCACTATGAAGCTCAAACTTACATCTCTGACATTTCCTCCGAGCTCAACATATATATTGCCAGCTATCTACTTTAAATCTCTTTTGTCTCATAGACATACCAATTTTAATATCTAAATTACACTTCAAGAAAAATATTGCACTTCTCTAATCTGTTCTCTTCCTTCTTCTGGATCTGAGTATGCAATGTCAATTCTAGGAGCCTAGGAATCATGCTTGATCCTAAAAGTAAATTATTTTATACAAAACCTAAAGATACATCCTATTAATTTTACCTCCATTCTGCCTCCTGAATCCATATACTGCCTCCATCTCTGTCTCTCTCACCAGGACTACCATCATCATTTTCTTTGGTTTACTCCTCAGTGTAATCACTGTTGTCACTTCACCCTCTCTTTTTCCTCCAATACATTCTGTATACTGCAACAGAAGCACTTGTCTTTAAACAAAAGACAAATGACCTTATCTATGTAAAACAATTCAATAATTCTTCTCATTATACTTACACCAAAATTCAATATCTTATTATGACTTTTAAAGTCCCGCATAATTTATTTCCTACCAATTTCTCTCCACCTCTTGTTTTCACAAGACTCCAGCCATGTTGGGCTTCTCTCCAGCCTGAACAGCCCAAGACTTCTATACCTTCTACTTTTTTGCACCAGGATATTCAGCCTAAACTTGATTCACTCCATTATCCATATAACTAACTTTTCATGCTTCAGATTTTAGCTTAAATGAAACTTCCCAATAACGGCCTTCCTTAACCACCATTTCTAAGAATATTTTTCTCTCTAATTCTTCTTAGCAACTTCTTATTAAACTTGTAGAAAAGGATCACAAACTGCATTTATTTTGTTTACTTCCTCATGTTGTCTGTCTCCTCCAGTAGAATTTAAAATCTACGAGTGGAGGAACAATATTAAATTTGTTCACCACTGTATTCCCAATCTCTAGCACAGACTATGACACAACATTCTGAGTATGTATTAATATATGTCAAGTAAATGAATGTGACTAGGAGATTACAGTTGACCCTTGAACAACACAGGGGTTAGGGGCTTATAACTTCTGACTCCCAAAAACCTTAACTATTACTAGCCTACTGTTGACCAGAAACCTTAACAATAACATCAACAGTTGATTAACACACATTTTGTAGTTATATGTATTATATACTGTACTCTTCTGCTAAATTAAGCTAGAGAAAAGAAAATGCTATTAAGAAAATCATAAGAAAGTAAATTTTCAGTATTGTACTGTATTTATCAATATAAGTTTACATTGTCTGTTTACAAGATGAATCATCTGTCTGAAATGGTGGGCAACCACAGCAGCAGACCTCATTCTATGGTACATATTAAGCAATTCAAGTTTTTCTTGTAATGTCATGACTTTTCTCTGCTTCTTGGGAACACTTCCAGTAGTAATGGCACTTCATATGGGCCCCGTTGTATTATTCAAGGTTTACAGTATTGTACTAAACATAATGAAAAATATGTGAAAACCGCAAGAGATCACTGCAATATGCAAATGACTGGAGAGACAAACTGCTGGCATGGAGATTAGCATCACATGACATTTTAAGCAGAAACTTGCAGCACTTGACCTCTCTGAAACAGCAACAAAAGGCGGCAGTATGTACTATAGTTAATTTTATGCAGTTATGATTTAACACTTCATCTTTATGTTTGTTTACATTTCTTTTGACTGCAAATAGTGTCATGTGTGGTCTGTAAGTGTTCGTATGCCTAAGTTTTGATACGTTTTAACTTTTTATAGATTTTTGTATATTTTATGATAGTAAATGATGAAAAGTATCTATATATATTTTATGCATTCATAACATATACAACTTTTTTAAAAAATCATATTTCTAAGCTATACAGTTCATCTGCAGATTTTTTCAAATTGTCACAAATATCCCAAAATTTCTGATACAGTTATTGAAAAAAAACCCCGTGTAAGTGGGCCCACACACTTCAAATCCATGTTGTTCCAGGATCAACTGTTTATATTAACCTGATTCAATATTACAGCACCAAAGAGAAACAAAATAAAAATTTGCCTAGTTCTAAATTAAATGAATTACTTGCCTACACATTCATAAATTCTCCAAATATATGGTTGGTATACTATTTTTGCATCACCCTCATGGAAAAATAAATCAATGGAATCATTGTCAAAAATGTAGAAAAAGACCTTAGATTTAAATTTGGCTGGTTTACTAACCAGAAATTACATCTGCTCTTAAAAGAATTATTTATGTTACACCTAAGAGATCATATATTGAAACATGATGAATGTTCATAAAGAAATTTTTGTGAGACAGATCAGCAGCTACAGTTTCCTGAATTGTCTTTTAGTGGGAAGAGTATCTGTTCATTCCTGTTATTTATTTCATATTCTGCATCAACATGTAAGAAAGCCCAAGTTCTGGTGTCAGATCATTGGCCACTTACCAGTTATGTGATCTTAGGCATGGTATTATACTTAATCATACCGATCCTCAGTTTCTCGTCTATAAAACGGGGTCAATGATAATATTCCCAATGTTATTTCCTTTCTTTTTTCTTTATTCCTTTGTATATAATATGTTTAATTTTAGAATTATTTTCTAGAAACTAACATATGCTTATTTTTAAAAATATAAATCAATACAAAAATGGAGCTTAAAATTTCATAAAATTTCACTGCCCTGAAATTACCTGTGTAACTTCCTGTACTCATTCCTGAGAACTTCACTGCAGATCTGTCTATGCAGACAGATAGATAAATAGATAGACAGATTAATATAGCTTTAAAAATCAATAGGCAGTAGGCAAAGAATTTATGAAGAAGACCCCAAAGGCAATCACAGCAACAACCAAAATAAATAAATGGGACCTGATCAAATTAAAAAGCTTCTGCACAGCCAAAGAAACTGTCACATGAACAAACAGACAACCTACAGAATGGGAGAAAATTTTTGCATGCCACATATCCGATAAAGGGCTGATAACCAGAATCTACTTAGAACTCAGGAAAATCAACAAGAAAAAAATCAAACGACCCTATCAAAAAGTGGGAAAAGGACATGAACAGAAACTTTTCAAAAGAAGACAGAATAATGGCCAAAAAACATATGAAAAAATGTTCAACGTCTGTAATCATCAGGCAAATGCAAATCAAAACCACAATGAGATATCACTTAACTCCAGTGAGACTGGCCTTTATCAAAAAGTCCCAAAACAATAAATGTTGGCATGGATGCGGAGAGATAGGAACACTCATGCACTGTTGGTGGGATTGCAAACTAGTGAAACCTCTGTGGAAAGCAATATGGAGATATCTTAAAGAGATACAAGTAGAAGTACCATTCGATCCAGCAATCCCATTGCTGGGCATCTACCCAAAAGACCAAATGATACTGTATAAGAAAGACACCTGCACCCCAATGTTTATAGCAGCACAATTCACAATTGCAAAGATGTGGAAACAACCCAAGTGCCCATCAATACATGAGTGGATTAATAAAATGT